>JAHHFK020005078.1:160000-183429 GCA_024533555.2 Aedes koreicus | reverse complement strand
TAACCGCGGAGGAGGTAAATCATCGAATCATCGCATATCTCTGTACTCTGATGATTACTAATGTTGACTTCTGACTTGGCTATTCCATTATTAAACGGATCTGGGAACCAAACAATCAGACATAATTAGACACTGGAGCAGAATTCTCTTCAATGCACTGTATCAGAGCAGAAACATAGCTTTAATCTTCGGCATCTTCCCAACACGGCACCAGTGAAATGAATTGACTAAAGGGAAAAATGGCTTACTGTACAAATTCTGCCAAATTTTCATCTCAGTATCACAAGAAACATTGTCGAACACATTGAATAATAAAATATTACATTATTTTATGATCACCACGAGTTCTGCAGAACACGAATGTTTTACTTTTGATTTTTGAAGCGTAATAAATTTAAACCATTTATTTTAACTCCATTGCAATACTTAGCAATCGAAACATTTCAGCAAACAGTAAACATGCTCGTTTGGCTCAGATTTTGACAGATCTCGCTGCTCGATTGGCTCAAGATGGCCGCTTCCGCATAGCTCTGTACTCTGAGGATTACTATGTTCGATGTAATAACCAGGGGGCAATCATTAAGGATTTCGCTGTAGCTCATATGAGTTTCAGTATCAATGTGATGAATATATGGTTAGGATGAATCCATCAACCTGCTCTCCCTAACATTCATAACTTTTATATGTGCGCATCGTCACGTCGTTATAGGAAACGAAGCGAGCGTTAAAGAGCAAGTTGATTTGTTCTACCATGCCTTTCGTGCCTTGGCATTGATCGATTTGTTTTGATGGGCCATATTTAGACACATATTTTTCATTATGACCTAACTGACAAAGGTAAACAATAGCTTCTTCCGTAAATTTCTCGAAATTAAAAATCTTCCAATGCTATCGACTAGAAATGGCTGTAGTAGATTATTGAGGCAAGCGTGAAAATTCAAGGAAGAAGCCATTGTTTATGTTTATCAGTTAGGGCCTAATGAAAAATCTTTGTCGGTTTCAGTTGTCAAATCCGTAACAATTTGTGATTAGGGTGAACATGCAGAATGTAAACAAAAGGGAAACGATGATTGTAATATTGCAAGTAGACAGAGACAGAGTACCAAGCTAGCTTCTGATTCATTTATAATACTAATGGAAATTCGTTCGTTTTTCATTGAAATTTGCACATTTTTAATATTCGCCTGTGAATGCTAGTATGTTTGATTAGGCCATTTTCAAAGTTGGCCCCACAAGTACTGGAAGTAAAAGTTTCGCCCAATACTATTCGCCTATTTTTGACAATTTCATACACTCCCATTTCATTTTAATCAATTTTTGAGTACAATTGTATACTATCTCTTTTTCTCTCACGGACATGTTACTCAGTTTTCGTAAATAGTGAATCTGCTCATAAAATTGAGTAGATCCACTTTTTACGAAAATTGAGTAACATTTCCGTGAGAGAAAAAGAGATAGTATACAATTGTACTCAAAAATTGAGTAAAATTAAACGGGAGTGTAGGCTTCGCCTTCCACTTTTCGCCGTTGTTTTGATTATTTTGTCAGTATCGCCTTTTACTTTACGCCGAGTTTATGTTTTGATTTAAATTATGCCTTTCACTTTGTCAACAATCAATATGGCGTGAATTGCAGAGTGAATTGTTTTGATGATAAAATAACTACGCCCTTTGCAAACACAATATTTAATGAATAAAATTAGAGCAGAACCAGGACAAAAATTTCAAAACTCCTTATTTAGTGGTAATAATCATGCATTGCATTGAAAAAACATTTTGTTTATATGTTGCATGTGCGCCCTAATCGTAAATTGCTCCGGAGATGTCAAAATTGTCAAAATTATGTGAACTATGTTGCATCACTGTGTGGTTGACAGCGATGCAGGGCTCCTGGTAATAACGGAACATGAAGTCAAATCGGCAGCCATTCCTGAAACATGACAGCTGCATTTCAAACGCAAATTGGGCGCGATTTCGTCATTAAAAATAGGTACTTTCAACTGGCTGCTTTGCCACAGTTTTGATTGTTTGCATTTTCAGATGATCTTTAACCAAGTTTTTGAAATAATTGAAATCCACCTGAGACGAAAATTACATAAAAATCAAGTGTAAAAAAATATATTGCACTACTTCCACAACAATTTTTATCATAATAAATGAAAATGCAAAATAAAATCCGATAGACATCAAAATCCTCCGTCACAATTCAAACAATTAGACATAAGAAGGCATGAAGCGATTCAAGACGGCGTTGTCAGCACCTCCGGCAATAGAAGGTGTAAAAACGGCGTCAAAAAAATATTACGGCTTCTGAACGCTGTGATGCGTTTACATGGACGGTCTTGCGAGTCAAAGAAGGCGTGAAGTAACTACCTTCTTGGCTAAAAGGCGGTGTAGGACGGTGAAAGATAGACGGTATCCCAACGGAAGGTGCGATTACGCCTTCTATTTTGTATGAAGAAGGCATCACGATGCCGTGAGTGTATTCAGGCCTTAATAAATCTATTCGTTTTTTTAACTCCTTATTTATTCCAAATTTTACATTATTTCACATTCATATATTAACCTAGGTGCTTTTGCTAAGTAATTAACATTTCAACCTTATATGCTATCATTTTTATCTAATTGTGTTAATATTATTTTAACCTTGGTATTCAGTATTTTTAACAGGGTTTTTTTTTGCCTGCGTGTAATAATAATTATTGATTTCTTAAAACTAGTTCTTATCTATCGAGAGAATTGATCACTGCAATTGAAGATTGCAATGATTTTTGTCTAAAATTATGAATGATTTTGTTGGACATTTCTTCTAGAGTCTCAATGTTTGAAATTCTATGTAATTCAATAGTACTGAACCAGGGTGGCAGCTTCAAAATTATTTTCAGAACTTTGTTCTGAATCCTTTGAAGTGCTTTTTTCCTAGTGTTTTCTGTTTATAAGAGGATATAAACATTTTATATATTTATTGTGAGGAATGCCGAGCGTATTAAAATACAATTGGCATTGAGCTGCCCAATCTGCAGGTACGAAAATTCTGTGGGATGTTATGGGTTGACGCAAATTGCTTCTACAATGCTTGCTCATTTGATTTTTGACATATGTTAGGGTAGCGCACTCATGAATCGCCCAGGCTCCAGTTTTCGCTTATCATCTGGATCTTCGTCAAAATAAGTTAAGTTGAAGATGATCCACGCTCAGGTCGTCCAAATAGCGAAAATACAGGATATGGGTTTAGAAGATCATCGATGGACAGTGGATGTGATAGCTGACACCATAGGCATCTAACATGGAACAACATGGCATATTTTGACTGCACAATGGGTGCCGCGTTTGCTACACTGAAAGTTAATTTTAGTTTATATTACGAAATTGAAGATAGAAATAACGAATTTGTTCGTTGTTTTATGCAACGAAACTGATTTGTACTAGTTATGAAGCTACCTTCGTAATTAACGGCACACGCACAACTGTCAAAAGCACGAAGCATTTTTTGAAACAGAAAGAACATTCGTGCATTGTACGAACACAATAAAAAGAGCTACGAATATTTTGTTACAAATTAAAAAGAAACGTCTCTCAGGTGGTTGCATGATTGACAGACAGATCTACCAACAATCAACGTGCAACTAGCGATTTAAAATTGGTTCACTGTTGTAGAACTCCTAGTTCCGAAGTACACCTTGCAGTCTGCACCTTGCCATGCATTCTTGTGCTTTTCATTACCTTTTGGTGCATGTATCATTATTTTTGTTTTGATTCGCTATGTTATTTTGACAGAATATTTGAGAGTGTATTGATGTGAGTTACGGTCTAAGGGGCGAATCATTAAGCTTGGGACCGGTGTGCTAGTACCTCCTGAGCCAAAAAAATATTCGTTTTCTTCATGACTGTCCACCCGCTGGATCTACTATATAGACTCGAAATTGATCATGAAATTGATAAAAAAGCGCAACCACGAGGAGTTGTTCCAACAATTCATGTGCAACTAGCGATTTGAAATTGGTTCACTGTTGTAGAACCCCTAGTTCCAAAGTACACCTTGCCATGTACTCTTGCGCTTTTCATTACCTTTTGGTGCATTTTTCTTTATTTTTGTTTTGATTCGCTATGTTATTTTGACAGCGTATTTTGAATGTTTCTGACATGGGTTTCGATCCTGTATTTTTGGAAAGCGCTGATACTGAATTCACGGTTGATCTCACTACACCATGGTGACTCCTAAGAAGATACTTGATTAGTGAGTATGAAGTTATAACTCTCGAGAGCGCTTTAAATTTTATTTTGGGATAAATAAATTATTCCCGCAGCAACATCATCTTGCCTGAGTACGATAAAAAAGAAGCAGTGATTGGTTGGTCTTCACGAAAAGTATTTCGTGCATTATACAAAAAGGTATTATGATAGCATTTCATCAGATAAAAAGCAATATGAAAGTTTCATACAATATACGAGACATTTGGTCTACGTACAAAATCCATGTTTACGAAAAGAGTGAAAGCTATTTAATGAAAATAAATTTTCAGAGTGTAATCTGACAGAGCATTTCCCCCATAATACTTATCCAACTTTTCTTTTCTTTTATTTTCCTTCGCCATTTTGCCTCTCAAAAAATAATGTTTTATGAGAGAACGAAAATAGTTTTTATCCATATTCTACATGATGCCAAATACGTCAACAACAATCAGTTGTAAAAACAAAACTAAGCCCACTGATCGCACTGAAATTTGGCGTGTATGCCTAAATATGAACGGACTATAAGGTACTATAACCTTTTTTTCAGTAGCATCACATTTTGGCGGTCAAGGACCGCACCTAGTACTGGATCTTGAAGGTACCACCAGCGGGTGGATAGTCATGAAGAAAACGAATATTTTTTTTGGCTCAGGAGGTACTAGCACACCGGTCCCAAGCTCGGTCCCAAGCTTAATGATTCGCCCCTAAGACCGTAACTCACACCAATACACTCTCATATATTCTGTCAAAATAGCATAGCGAATCAAAACAAAAACAAAGATACTTGTACCAAAAGGTACTGAAAAGCGCAAGAGTACATGGCAAGGTGCAGACTGCAAGGTGTACTTTGGAACTAGGGGTTCTACAACAGTGAACCAATTTCAAATCGCTAGTTGCACATTGATTGTTGGTACCACCTTGCACGCGGCTCCTGTACAATGCAGATACATGACTGGTTGTCTACATGACGAACCACAGGATGTTCCAGTCCGATTCGGAGCTCGAGGATAAGATTTCTCAACCAGATTGCTTCGCAAACGTCATGACTGAGCGAAACATTCTCAGCTTCAGTTGAGGATAAGGACTGTGCATTAAAGAAAGTGGACACAAGTTTATCATTGTTCTAGGGTTAAAACTTAACGAAAAATTATGAATTTGCACTCAGTGTGTAAAAACATTGTTTACTTTGGCAACACATCTGAAAAATCGAACAAAGGTGAGAAATTGCGAACGATGGGTCGGATCAGCTTATCAACACGCAGATTAATTCTGCACAAATGGTTTTCCGATAAGTTGTCATTTCGAGAATTGGCAAAAAGCGTGAAGTGCACTAAATCTGCAGTGTTCAAGATTGTTAAGAAGTTTGGAGAAACGTGTTTTTTTTTTGAAGATTTACCGAAATCTGGAAGCAAATAGGGGGCATCGGATCAGAAAAAGGAGCTGGCAGCGCTACGCCTTTTGAAATGGCATAAACCGTGTTCCGTTCGTGAAATTGCCAATCAAGTGGACATTATTGTCGGAACTTTGCAGAATATCAAAAGGCGTGACAATATCAGAACCTACAAAAAGCAGAAAGCACCTAAAAGGATGGATTCACAGAAAGCTTCTTCGAAAATACGGTCACCGAACTTGTATGACGTTCTCTTCCAAAAGCCGAACCGGTGCATTTTGATCGACGCCGAGAGGTACGTCAAATTGGATACCTGAACACTTCCGGAGCCGCTAAGCTTTTAAACGCTGAGCAGAGAACAGGTAAGCCTGATGATGTGCGATACATCCAAACCGAAAAATTTGGAAAAGACTTTGATGTGGCAAGCCATTTGCAACTGTGGCTTGAAGAGTTCTTCATATTTCACAAAGGGCACAATCAAAACGGTGAATATTACAGAAAAGAATGCATCAAAAAACGGCTTCAACCCATCTACCGAAAGCATACGGATCCTCTCTTGTTTCGGCCGGATCTGGCATCTGTTCACTACGCTTCTGCCTCGTTGGAGATGCTCAAGAAGGAAAAAGTCGATTTTGTCGAAATTTGCCAAAATTCACCAAACTGAACTGCGTCCTATCGAAAGATACTGGACACTAACTAAGCGACATCCTAAGAAAGACGGAAGAGACGGAAGCTCTGTTGACTGCTTCAAGAAAATTTGGTCTACAGCACAACGAAAAGTTACGGAGAAAGTTGTGCAGAATCTAATGGGAGGTATGAAGAGAAAAGTCCGAGCGTTTTTCAGAAACGATAAGTAAATATTCAAACTCACGTGAATCCGGTCATATGTATGTTGATTTTCATTTATGTAAAGCAAACTTATGAATTTGTTCGAAAATAAATATTATTCTTTGAGCACCTGTTTCTCAGTCCACTTTCTTTAATGAACAGTCCTTAGTGCGACGGGACCCTGGTTGCGAGTCATCCAGGAAACTGTCCCACCCAACACTTGAAACACGTTACCTGAGATTGATCGGCGGTCGATTCGGGTCGTTGCCTCAGTAGCATCAGCGTATCCTACCAGTGGTTCCGATCCTTCAGTCCTCCGGAAATTCAGCCCGTGGTTTACGGTTCCCTTGAGATATCGTAAGATGCGCTTTAGATAATTCCAGTGCTCTATTGTAGGTGCGGATTGGAATCGGGTGAAGTAATTAACACAAGCACATTTTCTAGCCTCGATGAAAGCGCATCAGATACGCCAAACACCGTATCAACTCACGATACGGTTCGGTCTTCACAGTTTCATCCTTGCGTCGTTCTAGATTTGATGACAGCGGCATTGTTGTCGGTTTCCAGTCTGCCATACCAAAACACTGCAGCAGGTAACCAACATATTTTGGTTTACTGATTTTCATTGTTCCGTTCGTTCGATCTCGATCGGAATTGAGGCCCAGAAAGATCTTCAATTCTCCGACATCCATCATCTCGAATCTTGATGATATTCTTCTTCATTTCAGCTATAATATCCAGGTGATTGGAGACCAAAATAATATCGTCAACGTACAACAGGAGATAGTTAGACGACAGTTTTTCCCTCTCTCCAGCAGTAGAGGCAGCTCTCGAAGTTGGACGGTTGGTATCCCTACTGAAACTTCGGGGACCACCTTCGTAGAGCTTCAAACTTCAAACCATAGAGGGACTTCTTCAAACAAGCGACAAGGACGGAACCTCCTCGTTCCAATCTTTCGGGTTGTCGCATGAATATTTCCTCCTTCAATTGTCCGTTCAGGAACACGATCTTGTCGTCCATTTGATGCATGTGATTTGCCATCATCAACAGCACACGCACCATGGTCCCCTTCGCTACTAGTGCATTGTAGTCACAGCAGTTTCGTCGTAGTCATAGCCTTTGCGTTGAGAATAGCCTTTGGCGACTAGGGGGGCATTGTACCGGTCGACGTTACCAGCCTCATCCCGCTTGATTTTGAACACCCACTTGCAGTCGACTGGTGATGGCCTCCTTCCAATGGTTCCAATCGCTTCGTCTACGCAACCCATCCATCGTGGACAGCAATACCACGCAGATGCCTTCAGTACGACAGAACTTACGGAACGATTGTCCAGTAGACTCGCCTTTGTTGTCGCACCTTAGCCGAGACACTTGAGTACCACAGAACGCCGTCACTCGAGCACAGTAGAGGGTGACCACAGTTAAATTGCACCACTTTCAATAAGCTATAACATTTCGCCCTTTGGGTTGATTTCAACGAAATTTTGGGTTAAATGACCTCAGCGTGTATTGTTTACACTGCGTGAGTTTCAGTGTGAAATGTGTCGTAGTTTCGAAAATGGAGTCGAAGAAACAGCAAGTGCGCGAGAACATTTTGCACACGCACCTTGAAAATTCACCAGTCTACAGTGTTTCGTGTCATAAAACGTTTCGGGTAACGTTTAACTGTCGATCGGAAGAAGGTGAGTGGTAGAAAAAGTGTTCTGTACTGTGTGAAGGATCACAAGCAAGTGGTTGCTGCCTTTAAACGCAAACCCAACTGTTCCGTTCGGGATGTCGCGAAAAAGCTGCACTCCAAACCGCAATAATAAAAAAACAGAATAGGGCAGCTAAAACACGTGCGCGTATGCTGTATACACAAATGTTCATGAAACCACACTGCTGCATCATGGACGATGAAACACACGTAAAAGCGGACTTTAAACCAATTCCCGGCAACCAGTATGTGACTGCGAAAGACAAGTTCGATGTTCCAGAGTCTCTCAGGAAACAGCAAGTGTCAAAGTTCCCCAAGAAATTCATGATTTGGCAGCGGATTTGTTATTGTGGTAAACGGAGCAAGCCTTTCGTGACAACTTCAACTGTAAATGATCAAGTATACATGAATGAATGCCTGAAAAAACAACTGCTTCCGTTTCTTAAAACCCACAACGTTCCTACAATTTTTGGCCGGACCTAGCCTCTTGTCACTACTCCAAGGATGTTCTGGAGTGGTACAAGACGAATGGTGTCAATTTCGCGCCGAAGGATCTTAATCCCCCAAACTCTCCAGAGTTGCGGCCAATTGAAAAATATTGGGCTATAATGAAGCACGAACTTCGTAAGCATCCTAAAGTTGTCACTTTAGAACAGGAAATGTTGAAGTCATGGTTGAAAGCGGAAAAAATGTCGGTTCAAGCGTTGTACAAAATCTTATGCGTGGTATTAAGAAGAAAGTTCGGGCTTTTGGATTTGGTAAAGAAGTACAGTGATATGAAAATACTTAAACCAAGATTATACATTGTATTTTATTCCCTGAATATTTTATGACAATCGGTTGAGAGACTTGTTTTTGAGGACGAGTTTAAAGTGATGCAATTAAACTGTGGACACCCTTTACTCTAATATACACTCCCCCCCCCCCCTTGACCCCCTAAAATAGATACCGTGAAGTCGTCAATGAAGGTGACAAGTAATCGCTCATTATTCCACGTTCTCGGTGTAAACGGACAGCACACGTCCGAATGAATGATTTCCAGAGGACGAGTCGCACGTCGTTCTCCAACTTCATCAAACGGTTGTCTAGTTTGTTTCCCTTACACTTCACAGACACACTTTTCTGGCCAATCTGCGATTTTCGTTGTCGTTTGCACCATTCCATTCTTCCACAGAGCTTTCATAATAGCCGTTCCCATGTGATCGAATCGCCGATGCCACAAATTGAAGACGTTCTGCCTTGTAGACATTGCACCTGCTTCGCACGAACCACCAATCGCCCAAACTTCACGCAGCTTAATGCCCAGCCTACAGTTGGTCGGTTCTCCCATCGGTGGCAACAACACGATCGTTCTTTAGAATTCTCACGGTTACGCTCGATATCTTCACCATCATTCCGTTGTCTTCAATGCGTCTCGCCGAAAACAAGTTGCATTCCAACTGTGGTACGTAAAAAACATCCTTCACCACTGCCAGGATCTTGCTTTGGCCGACAAGCATGTTCACCTCCACGGATCCAGTATAAGAAATATATCGAAAATGGGCTATCCACGTACATTTGCGTTTTACGCGTGTTTTTGTGATGGTTTAAATGTGTTCATCAAAGCATGTTGTGCGTTTGACTGTCATCTTTCGTTTGTCTACTTCTTTGCACGGTTTAAATGCTTCGTTTTCAATTTGTCGCGCATTGAAAAAGACGTGAAAATTAAGGTTTTGGACACATGGTTACGTGAAAAGGGTGTAACTATGTGACAATTGGCGAAGCGCTTTCAACACGCGAGTATAAAATTCATCATAACCAAGTTTTCGTAGCACTGTTATTTGGATGAACTGCCAGGAAAAGGCAGATAACCCGGATCTTCTAATCCCAAACTGGATCAGAGAGTGGTAGCTCTAATTCGGAAGAACAAATCAATGTTGATACGTGATTTGGGCAATAAAGTGGTAGCTAGCGTCGGAATGATTCCAAGTATCAAGAAACGGAACAACCTAAAGACCTACAAGAAGCAGAAAATCACCAAACAAAGTACATAAAAGAAGCAACGCGCATCAACAAGGGCCCGGAAATTGTATTCGCGAGTTTTGAGCGACCAAATGCATGTATTTTGATGGACGACGCTATTGGGTGATTGT
Organism: Aedes koreicus; assembly: GCA_024533555.2. NCBI lineage: Eukaryota > Metazoa > Arthropoda > Insecta > Diptera > Culicidae > Aedes > Aedes koreicus. Next base: position 173,150 of record JAHHFK020005078.1, on the reverse strand, counting down.
GAAGAAAGTCTTCAAAAAGACTGGTAAATCAGCTAAGAATATGCAAGAGTTAAAAAAAATTGGGCTAATTTGTCAAAAAAAATGTGATTAAACACTTGTTGGAAACTTGTTGAAAAGTGTTCGATAAAAAATTCGCGAATTCGTGAAACAATATTAGTTTAATCCGGTCTTCACAATGTTCACGTTCAATAGAGAATCAACCATATGTTTCAATAGAAACATCATTTTTTATATGAATTGAAAGAAAAATATGTGGATGACTTATTTTCGATACAGTTCTTATGTTGTAGTGGATCCACACCTAGTTCATGGATACAAAACGGTGCAAAAACACGCCCATATTGCGGTTGAACAACGCCAAACACTCCTGCGAAGTTGTCACACGGCTGCGTTGCGGAAAGCTTTTCATGCTCAAGTGATCTTTTAAAATTGAAATCACTAAGCAATGTTAGATGCCTGAGGCCACCATATCGTGATATCGTTTTTGCAACTGTTTCGGATGTAGAGACCTCAATTAGCCGTCCGGAACGTTCGGCATCTTTCGTTCTGGTATGGCCGCAACGAAATTCTGTTACTTCGTTACCATTGAAATTGATGGTGCAGAGTCCCTATAGTATTCATCAAGCGTAGCTTTGATTTGAGTGATGATTTTATTCAGCAAAAGTTTTACTTAATGAGCATATAAGCATAACTCATTTTTTTCCTATTTTCTTCTCAAAACATGTGGCAGTCTGCTATCAATGGCTGTCAAACACAAATTAATTAACGCGGCGTGTCCAAATGTTGACAGAAGTAAACTGACGGTTGCCTTTTGACATGAGCAGTGATGCTCTTTCAGTTAAGTGTCGGGAAATTAGAAAGCATACAGACTTATTGAAACGACATCGTAATATTAGCTTTTTGATAATTATTAACCTTCATTTGATTACTTGTTAACTACTGAGCTATTCCGTTATACTATATCATCCTTCAAATAAACCACACGCCCTCAAAAAAAAATTCATCTGCAGTTCAAACGGATATGTTGCCTAATAAAACAGAGGTTGTCGACAATAGATACACTCACTTGAGAAGTTTAGCACTTTATTAAAACACTTTCAAGCAGTTATGGATGATTTTTTCGACTTTAAAAGATTGATGAGTAAGGAGAAAGTAAATTTAAACGAAAGAAAACGTCAGATTTGTACACGACACTAAGAGAATACTAATAAAGGGGTGCACTCTGCTTAGATTGCTTGGAGTAGGTTAATTCCCCTATATTCGTAACTATAAAACAAAGAGGTTTTAAACTTTGATATTTTCTTAGTTCAAGTAACTTCTTATGAATGGAAGGAAACATTTTTTAACTGTTGACCACCTTTTGATGCCATAGAGTGGATACTAGATACCAAGCGGCAGTAGCTTATCAACTATGCACTACCAAAGAAAATCGGAGATCATTACAATCGACGTTGTTTCTTTTTCCGTCGGCACAATCGATACGGAGAAATTGAGTACATTTGACTATTCATGCTGTTTGATCGTACATACGTCGACTGTACGCAAGCTTATATCCCAAGTAACAATTTTAGTTTTATTTCAGCCGTATAGCACTCCTCCCGGCTTTGTTGATAAAACTACATTCAAAACTGTTTTGTCTACCAGCACTTCCTCTATGCTTCTTTAAAGCCGAAATTTGTACAAAATGGCCCACTCTATAGACGGTTGTGAAAACAAGTTAATAAAACCTTTATGAGAACAGAAAGATTTTGAAATTGTTCTACTGAAAGATGTTATGACAACTTGAGAACCTTCATAAAACCTATTGGCACCCATTAAAACCAGAATGTGGCCAGATGGCCATAGCTGTCAAACTTCACTGTGAAATCGAGGTTGATTTTTGTTTTTCTGCTTTGTTCGATTCTCTGCTCTTCTGATTCATTTAGCAGTAAAAAAAAAAAGGTCTTGAGATGCGGGAAATTTTGTTTGATAGCAAAATATCCAAAACAAATTGTGTTTTCTACAGCGCATTATGCTCCAAATTATGTGCGCAATTATTTTTTTGGTGAATATTGGCACGATTAGAACCGAAAATTAATGAGTCTCGGAAATTATGCGAATTTACTACAAAATAAATCAAATTAAAACAAATATATTCGATAAATTAATCATGAATTTCCTGGAAAGTGCTTGGAATTGGGTGAGATTATCTCAAATAATGCCGAAATTAGTCTCCGATCTGCAGTTTATTTACATGCCATTGAAAATTTGATGCATTTATTTTTCCACATTTCAATTATTTCTTATATTTCAATATGGCGATTGGAAAAAAGCACCGTTTTGCCATAAAACCAATTTTTCTTCGCAATGACTATTATAAAACTAGTTGGTCTCATGGTGACTTCCTCCAATGCCAGTTTGTCGTTTAATGCATTTACTGGAGGCAAAATTGTTTTATAATGCTCTTTATAATTGCTCTAAGATAAAATCAATGAGTCCTAAAGCGGCATTTCAAAACAGCATTTTACGAGTTCATAAAGTCGAAATAAATTTGAAAAACAACGTTAAACCTGACCATAATATGGAGCATATTGGCACCTCTTGGTGCCATAATAAAACCAAATTGATATCAAGTGGCTTTCATAAAGATTTAATAAAACTTAATAAAGCAGGATGGTCTTAGCAATTTTATTTGGGATATTATGCGTCACCCTTACCAACAGTGGCTGGATCGAATTTACAACCAAATGCTGCGCATCATAATTCTACTATCTACTTTTCGGAATGGAATCAATCGTCTCTTTTGAGAGACTCGAAATTCTTGAAAAAGAGTTAATTTATTATATTCGAATAAATAATTTATCAACAGCAAGTGACGCGCGGAACTAAACTATAATATAGCACATGATATAGCTGCTATATCATAAATCGCACTAATATCACGTAATATAGGCCGTAGTGTGAATGTACTTTAACTGTTATATCGAAAGAGTAAGATTCGCTGTAATATTCAAATGATTTTCAATAGTGAATATCATTTGAATATTTCGATCATCCGCTTCCACACCTTAGTTGTTAGAGTTAGAGCAATACTTTACGAGACAAATTTAAAACAATAACCAACCAAAACAATTTTCTTTTAACAAGATATTTTGAAACTCAGCTTCTGTAACGAGTTATTGACAAATGAATCGCATTGAGTCGAAATGACTCTTTACAGCACTGCAAATAGATAGTAAAGGGTGTCCCACATAAAATTGTATCACGGAAAAAACGCTGTAGAAAATTACCCATTAGGTATTTTCTCTTGAAAATTTGGGTAGAAGTAGTTAAGAGTGTTTTTTTTTTGTTGTATTTTTATCGCTGTCAGTTTTTCGAATATTGGAAAAAATGGCGTCACCCGAAAAGCAACGTCGCGAATTGATTTTGCGCAAGCACCTGGAAAATCCTAAACTCTCTCATCGGTACATCGGAAAACAAATCGGTATCGTGCAGTCAACGGTGAGTCGTGTGATTAAACGTTACTACGAAACTCTGAACATCGAACAGAAGGAGACATGCGGTCAGAATGGATGTTCTATTAGTGATCAGTATCACAGTCGGGTCGTGAAAGCGTTTAAGCGGAATCCCAATGCTTCGGTCAGCGATGTGGCCAAAAAGTTGAATCTTTCCAAGTCTTTCGTTCAGAGAGCCAAAGGACCGGGAGGGACTGCATACGTACAAAGTGCAGAAGGCTCCAAATCGTGACGAACGGCAAAATACGGTGGGAAAGTCACGGGCCCGAAAACTGTACACCCAGATGCTGACGAAGCCTCATTGTATCATCATTGATGATGAGACTTACGTCAAGGCGGACTTCCGGCAGCTTCCGGGGCTACTGTTCTTCACCGCTCAGCACAAGTTTGTTGTTCCGGAGGAAGTAAGGAAGCAGAAACTTTCAAAGTTTGCCAAGAAATACATGATTTGGCAAGCGATCTGCTCATGTGGCAAACGGAGTGCGCCGTTCGTGACTACCGGGACTGTAAACGGGGAGATCTACCTCAAAGAATGTCTACTGCCTGCTTCCTCTGTTGAAGCAACACGAGAGCCCTACGATCTTCTGGTAGGATCTAGCTTTGTGCCACTATTCAAATGTTGTCACTTTCGTACCCAAGGACATGAACCCCCCCAACGCACCGGAACTAAAGCCCATTGAAAAATACTGGGCTATTATAAAGCAAGCACTACGGAAGCATCCCAAGGAGGTCAAATCTGAGGAAGAAATGAAAAAAAAAGTGGGTTTCCGTACAAAAGAAGCTGCAGCCAGATGTTGTACAGAACCTAATGAGTGCAGTTAATGGTAAAATACGAGCGTACGGTTATGGTATTCAAGTTGAATGAATCAAATATGCCAAAAGCTTACTAATAAGTTATATTTTATTGTCTGAAGGTTGGAAAAAGATCGGTCAACTAGGTAATTTCCTACAGCGTTTTTTCCGTGATGCAATTTGATGTGAGACCCCCGTTTATATTTGCAAGTTTTGAGTTCTCAGATATTAGAAAGCTGAAAAATTATCAAGCCAGGATGAACTTTACGTTCATTTGAGGTTTTGTTTTTATTGTTATACTCAATGGTGAATATTCAGATATTCCACTCTTACGCCTTCGTTTTTGAACTAAGAACTTCACATTGTGAGACAAATATATGGAAATAAGCAATTTGGTTATGAATGAAAGAGAAAATAAATAGAGAGAGTCTCTAAATTTAGATTCGCCCCAATGAAAACCAATCTCCAGATTTACTTCGCCTCGGACGCTCATGAAGTACATATTTTTATTTGAATGTTATTCTACCGTTTCGGTCATCCGAAGTTCCTGAGTTTGAATGGGAAAGCGAAACGTTCCGAACATGTCTTGTCATCAAATCTACACCAAAAAACAGAGTTCATGTGTTTTAAATTTTGTTCGATATAATATTTTCATCGTTGATTTATTACCATAATTAATTTGAATCTATTATTATTAAATACTAATTTTACAATATATCTTCTTGCAATGCACGTTCAGATGAGAGATTCCTTAAAGAATATTCGCAGTGTTTTCTTTTTTTAATTTTTACACGGATGAGAAAAAAAAACTCTAAACTCAAAATCACAACTAGTCCCTATTCTTCCGTTTCCTTTCTCCCTACAGCTCCGCGCAAAGTCTGAAAACTTTCTGCTAAGATCTATTCCTGACCAACATCTGTGCCGTTCCCAGCCAGCGATGCCTCTGTGTTCTATACATTTCCCGCAACATAAAAAAGGAACAAATGGAAATCAGGGTTCCAACAAGGGATTCGATTTGGATTTGGTACCCTTCGGAGCGGTACTCGAGCGCGGAACGAATAGGACTTTACATTCACACCAACCAATCAACCAACGGACGTATAGCAGCACACATACAAATTTCACAGATTTATTACGAAACATCACATCGCTAACGTTTTAATTTTCTCTTTCCTGAAGAAAAAAAAAGTCTATTTGCACGTTCACCTAGCCCTCTATTGTATTCGCTCATCGGTCATGTCAGTTGAAATTGAAGTGGATTTCTGTTTTTCCTTTTTTTTTTTTAGACAGAGATAAGCCATTTTGTCATGGTTTGTTCTCGATTGACTACACTGGCATAAACTATAATGCTAATATTTACAGTTTTTTGTTTGCATCGATGTTATACCTACGGGTTTCCTGTTGCTTGCGGAGTAAAAATTGTCATAACATTTACAGAGTCCAATAAAACGCCTAAGTTTGAACAGTTAGTAACGAATCATTCGAAATTGCAATCTGCTGTTTCTACTTTTCTATATAAACTCTTCACCCGGAGAGATGATAGAGACTGATAGGTATTATGTATAGCTGGGAATGAGATGCTCGATTCAAGTGTGTTGTTTCCTCTCACTTTGTGTTCAAGAGTATAACGTAAACGATTGCATAGAAATAAATTCGAGCTTCAGTCATTGATTTTCACCTTAATTTCACTCTCTAGATTTGCGTCGAGTTCAGATCTTCTCGGGCAATTGTGCTAAGGCTTCAGAACGTTTTCCGAAATAATTAAGCTAAAGTTTCAAAATCGACTCGCTCGAATTAACATGGAAACGAAATAAATAATGACTAAGGCAATCGTGCAGTAAAATATGTTAACACGAAACGCGTCGCAAGTGGAAATATTTTCCAAGGCCAACTGAGGCTTCAATTTGGCGAAGAAGCTTCTTCAGGTGAAGTGCACCCGGTCTGAATGAGAAGCTATCGAAATGGGAAGATGATTGATGCTTTTAAGCCTCTTCAGCACAAGAGCGTGAGAGATCTGAACAACTTATCTACAATATCTAATACCTCGGATCACTTTACACGCCGTACTTGATGCCACAGTCCTGATAATAGCCAACGTGTGACCGGTAGTGACCTAGGTGACTGAGGTTGCCGGCTGTTAGGTGTCCGGCTGCAGCGGCGGCTGCTGCGGCTGCACTACTCGATCCGGGAATCACCGGTGGACTAGCTGATGTGATGCTATTGCTAGGGCTGCCCGTATCCATTTGGCAGTTGGTTTGACTATGATCGAACACCATATCTCGGAATCCGGTCGAGGTAGGCGTTGACGTAGGGATGTGAGGAGTGGACGCACTTCCACCAGAGGTGTTTCCAATGGATTCCGGGGGCGTTTCAGGGGTGTACCAACCTCCATGGGGTGGTGGATGATGGGCGGTGCTGTGGTGATGACGCAGCTGACTCGAGGTTGTCACCAAATTTTCTTCGTTGAAGTGATACGGATAGGACGTATGATGAAGCCGTGGGTTGTAGACATTCATTAAGGAATCGACCGAGAATCCGTGATCACTAGCTGACAGGTGATTCATCTGAGTTGCGAGAGTATCGTGGCAGGTGTTGAGGATTGTTGGTGCCAAGCCATCTTTCACCATACACTGAGTGGCTAGGTCAAGTCCAGGTTCCCGCTTGAATTGATGGGAAAGCTGCTTACCGTCCAGATGATGGTGACTAGAACCCATAATCTTGATTGGTTTGATATCACCCATCTTATCTTCAAGCATCATTGTTTGCCGCTTTATCATTTCCTCCTTTTCTTTGAGTGCATCTTTCTTCTTGAAACGTCGTCTGCGTCGGAGAAATGACCCGTTATCAAACATATTGTAAGAGTCCGGATCCAGCGTCCAGTAGCTTCCTTTGCCAGGCTTCTTATCGTCACGGGCCACTTTTACAAAACACTCGTTCAGGCTTAAATTGTGCCTAATCGAGTTCTGCCAACCTTGTTTGTTATCCCGGTAGTAGGGAAATCGTTCCATGATGTACTGATAGATTCCATTTAGAGTGACTTTCTTCTCCGGTGACTGCTGAATAGCCATGGCTATCAATGCAATGTAAGAATAAGGCGGCTTCACCATTTCCTTATTTTGATGAGGAGCCGCCAGTGCATATGCTGATCCTGCATAGGTATACCGGGAGTATTGATCATAGGTGTAGTGATGAGCAGGAGCCATGGCTGCTGTGTTCGTAGGATATCCGGGCTGTGCGTGGCCATAGTGCCGCGAGAATGTATTTTGATCCGTAAATAGCGTATGCATCTTCGTTCTTCTCCACTGTAAACACTCAGCTGCCAAAGAAGTCACGTGTCGCTGCAGTCCACTAACCACGTTTGTTTTCAATTTAAACAACTAAAGTTGTTATTCCAAACAATATTATCTTCCACAACAAATTTGTGCAAATATTTTTTTCGTTAAACTCTTTTTCTCTGCAGGTCGGACGGGTTCACCCGCCGTTCACTGTCACTAATCGTCTTGCTTCCAATAATAATAAAAACCCGGAACATTTACGAAAAAGGCGAGACGGTCGAAGGTAAATATCACACCGACATTGTTTTCAATCAAAATTTCACTTTATTATCATAAATAACAAAAAACACACATCCACCATCGGTGCGCTACCGACACTAACTGGTGGCTCGTCCCTATGGCCGTGTGGACGTTCTTGATTCGAAAATTGGGCGCACAAACACACAACGGCACTACGAGCGAGCGCGAGTGAGCAAAACTTGCTATTGCAGCGACGGGTTCCAACGATAAAATAACATATCAACACACTCGGACGTCCAAAAATATACAAAAACAGTTGGGACCGATTAGCGTACTAGCAACGGGACCGACGATGATGATGATTTTTCCTCACTTCTTGCTGCGACGACACTGATTTAACGAAGCGCAGCAACCAGTGAGCAGCAGTAAAAACAGACTTCTACGCATACAAACACCACTACATCCAAGTGTGCCATGGTTACGCCAGCATGTATCCGCCATCCTGCTCTCTCGCATAGCCAGTCAATATCTCACCGCAAGCAAGATAGCTTCATTCATTCATGCGTTTTTCAGTGGGGGTTGAACGAACGATGATTGCTCGGTTCCGCTTTTGCCATCCTCGTTCCACATCTTCCAGTCGCCATTGGTGCAACAAAGACAGCTTGTGCTTTCCTCTATCTATCAAGCCTGCGCCGGAATGAGATGCACAGTTAGCCCTGCCCCTTTCGATCCCTTCTGATCAGTGCAATAAACCGAATGAAACGGGAACACTCACTTCCGCAGGTTGACACGCACACTAGGTTCTTCTCCGCCACCGACGAACAACGATGACGGCGACGACACACAGAAAAATGCAATTTGCTATGGCTACCGAGACAAGATAAACTCCCCCTCGATCCGCGTGCGAAAACTTCATCACTCCGGCGAGACTTTTTTCCACTTTGTATTTATTTTCGCTATAATCACTGAAATAATATTGTTTTATTATTCCATCTTTTTTTTCCCTGTACTACTAGTGGTTTCGGCTTTTTGTTTGTCGATGACCGCACACGCACACGCTACACACTCGATGCGACAACTCCGACAATAACTTCGCATCTGGCAGGGCAAAACTAACGTACTCAACGGTTACCAAAGCAACGATGACCCATCCTTCTCCCTCCTTGGCGTACTGTGACGGCTACTGTGGCTATGAGATAAATAAAAACCAATTTACTGTTTTTTCGCGACACAATCGAATCAATACAAATCGCAGCAAGCGATGCAAAACCTCTACCTGAGCTCGTCGACATGACAAGCGTGGCTTGAGGAGGAGGAGGTGGTTGGAGGAACCAAAACAAAAACTGTAGGAATTGTTTTAACAAATAAACATACGACGCACCGCGCCACATGCCGCAGCCTCAGCCACTGACCGAACAAATGATAATAAATGGTGGGTGGAGGTGGGGGCCAATTAAAATACTTTAATAACACATTAGAGTTGACAAACTGATAAATATGTAAACAAACTGCCGTTTATTTATTTAAGATTCATCGACGAGCCGAGTGGAAGTGCACGTCAGATTTTTTCCTCCTTCGTGTGTTTTTCTTCCTTGCTTTTTATTCGGTAGAAGTGATATTGACAAGTTATGTGCATTTCTACATTTTATATTTGGACTGATTTGAGCGTGATTTCTTGTTTTAAAAACGATGCTTGTCGACGATTTTTAGCAAATTGATGTGCAACCTACACGGTAAAAAAAACATCACGCCTAATCCAACTGTTCTTGCACTTGACTGTATTTGTCAAGCCGAGTGATGTAGCGTTGATGTTCAAGTGTCTTTTTGTGAGCAAAAAAGTGATTTTCTATAAAAATATATTCAATGGATACCACGTTTAGATAAGAAAACATGTCTTTTAATTCGCACCACCGTTCCCATCCATTGAATTTGACTTGTTTCACCTTTCTTCACAACTGTCAAAATACAAATGCAATCAAAACTCATGCACAAAAAAAAACCTTGTAGTATAAACTATCATTTTTCTCGACTAAGCCTATTTTCTAAACTACCACGAAATTTCAGTCAAATTTACTACGTTTATGGTAAAACCTTCAACATTTATGGTATATTTGAGAGACCTCGTATTGATATCTACCGCACCATGGTTGATCTAATCGCAGGCATGGTAAAATCAAACGCATGTATAGTCAGGTGAAAATTGTTGGTGTTTGCGCTTAATTTAACCCTCGAAATGGTAGTTTTTACTGCGGATTTTTTTTGCGTGTGGAGATGGAGCAAATAAACGCTCAGCAGGAGAGTGACCATTCGAGCGATAATCATAAATTTCCACCCCATATCATTCGCATTCTATAACGTCAATATTTAAAAGATTTTACTGTACAGTAGAAATGAGTGAATTGTTTTTTTTTCAGGTCACGGAATTGATCCAGCCAACACAGATGCAGCTATCAACCTGCTAACAAATTGGGCATTACGACGGTTGAGGAGACTGTGGATCAAATATTATTGTTTACAACTAGGAGGAAACATCTTTTGCAGTATACACCGGACTAATTGATCAGCAGATTTTCGAAGAAAATCATATATTTCGCTTGAAATCAGAAGTTCTGCAATCCGTTTCCGACCTCTCGCAATCAACCTTGCATGATGGAACTCCACTACAATCACACCATCAGACAGGTTTATTGAACAGGAACAACAGTCCGGTGTGCGAATCTGAGTAGCTAGTGGAATCTCCAAATGTGTCTGCTAAAGGGTGTCCACGATGAAATTGCCACACACAAAATTGATTCGCAAAATTCGAGTTTTCAACCGATTGCCATCAAATTTTCAGGGATTGAGAAATAACTATTAAACTTCATTTTACCATTTTACTCGTATTTTATTTACAGTCCATACGCAAATGCCCGCACCTTGGCCTTAACCCCGGCCATAAGATTCTGCACAACCTGTGAATCAACCGTTTTTTGCATGTAAACCCATACTTTCTTCAGTTCCTCGACTGTCTTCACTACCTTAGGTCGTTTAAGGAGGTGCTGCTTCATAATCGCCCAGTACTTCTCGATGGGGCGGAGCTCCGGAGTGTTGGGAGGGTTGAACATTTTCGGCACGAAATTGACCTTATTGTCCGCATACCACTTCAGCACGTCCTTGGAGTAGTGGCATGAGGCCAAATCCGGCCAGAAGATTGTTGGGACGTTGTGGGCCTTCAGGAGAGGAAGCAGCCGCTTCTGGAGGCACTCTTTTATGTACACCTGTCCGTTCATCGTGTCCTGGGTCACGAAAGGTGCACTCCGCTTCCCGCACGTGCAGATGGCTTGCCAAACCAGGAATTTCATCGCAAATTTGGACATCTTCTGAGTGCGGACATGCTCCGGAACGCTGAACTTATCCTTGGCCGTGAAAAACAGGTTGCCGGGGATCTGTTTGAAGTCGGCCTTCACATATGTTTCGTCGTCCATGATGCAGCATTCAACTTTCGTCAACATGTTGAGGTACAACTTCCTGGCACGGGTTTTGGCGGACTTGTTCTGCTTTTCGTCGCGATTAGGGGCCTTTTGTACCTTGAACGTTCGAAGCCCAGCCTTAGTTTTGGCCTTCTGGACAAAACTTCGACTTAGGTGCAGCTTCTTAGCCACATCCCGAACGGAGGCGTTCGGATTTCGGTTGAAGGCCCCAACTACGCGGTTGTGATTTTTGGTGTTGTACGGAATACTTTTTCCTTCACTTCTGGGCTTCCGATCGGTGGTCAACCGTTCCTCGAACCGCTTAATCACTCGCGACACCGTGGAATTCGCGATTCCCAACGTTTTAGCGATGGTACGATGCGAGAGATCCTTGTTCTCGTGATGAATGCGCAAGATTTTATCACGCACGAGCTGTTCTTTCGACTCCATTTCCGCGAGTTTTGATCACAGCACTTTAAAACTTGCAGGATGTAAATAATGCACTATGAACTAAATCCACCCAAATTTTCAATAAATTCTACCCAACGGTTAAAAAGTTACAGTAATTTCATAGTGTGGCAATTTCATCGTGGACACCCTTTATTATTGTTTGTGATCTTCTTGGTCTAGTTTAAATTTTTCTATGGACGTCATCGAACATTCGTAAAGCCTGTCAAATTGCAGCAAACCTTCTTAAAAGCTTTTTCTGATCTTTCGACAAGGTTGCACCAATTCTTATAATAGTTCCTTTGCATTTGCATCAAGTTTTATTGTTGACTTCGCTGGGAATTTTAATGACTCTTGTGAGTGATCAAAACATCCCCTTTTTCTTTTATTTGGATTTTATCAGATCTTTCAAAAATACCAACATAATGATCTAGAGGATTTTTTTTCAACAGGATGTATGCACTGAAAAAATAATGTATGTTATTTCCAATATGATAAATTGATAATATCAATGTCTGATCGAATAAAACTAATCATAAGAAGCAATACTTTGTTAGTAAATATTAGAAATATAATGCATCAGCCATACCTATACCATGTATTTGAATTCCTTATAGAAATTATAGGGCTTGTCTTATGACTCAAAGATATACGGTTTGACTTATACTTTTGATTAGGAGTGATATTGAAGATTTTCTCCATTCAGCTTAGCGCTAGGGATCGGTTCGTTCATCGTCCGTTAAGTAAAGTTTATATTATATCAGAATATGTGATCGAGGTATGATTATACTAACAACAAGCACATTTAGTTAATTCCGATAGAAACGATTTTTATCCTTTATTTAATTCCAGTAGAATACGCGATTTGCTATGAGGCGTTCTGCGAGGGGTCGGTTAATCGGGTCAATTTTAAATCTTAAAAAGATTTCAAATCTTTTCAGAAGATGTTCAAAGAAAATTTATGTTTATTGCAATGCTGCTATAGCTAAGCTCACTTATGAACGGACAATCCTCGAGTACTTTTTCAAACAGAGAAATTGGAATGGACAAAGCACTCTGAATAATCAAGTAAACTCCAAGGGATGAGTCGCTTAGAACAGTGTGCCAGACACACAGTAGAAAAAAAAAATTTACACCATAACGGAACATGTGTGGCACTCTGTGGCACACTTTTGACATTTGTACTATTCGAAGAAATAAACTGGCAGCCCTGAAAAATTGACGTTGTATGTTGTTGTGGTGTTGTTTTGATTTACTTGTTTCGTTTCGCAACAGACATAAGTTTAAGAAAAAAACAATGATTATAGGGTATATGTCCCTTGACTCAACCTAATATGCAACGATCGATCATTGGCAGTATGTATCACGAAAAGCTATACAACTTATTTTTTATAGTCAGAAACTTTCGAGGGATATGTATGTAATGTCGGTCTATAAGCTTGGTCTATTCATG
>JAHHFK020005078.1:0-155000 GCA_024533555.2 Aedes koreicus | reverse complement strand
CTTCGTGGTAGCTATCACTCAGATGCTCCGGTAGCAGACTGTAAAGCTGGTCGTCGTAATTTCCTCTTTGAATACGTTTTTCACTGGCATTTATTGAACCAATATTTTTTCCTTGACACCGTTTTCTACCCGCAGAGCTTGACTTTCCCAACGCACAACAGACGTAAACAGAAGAGTTCAAAACGAGCTGAAATCGGATTCATATTTATCTCGAATTCCCAAAAACTTACGACCCTATTTTTGTTCCTCATGGGTCCAGGAGAGATGACTCCTTACGGCTCAAGCATGCTCTAGCTATGAAAGATATCACGTGTTTGAGGTACATTTATGTTTAGAACTGAGCATCTCGTTGCTACAAATTATGCGCCATCATAAAGCGAAGTGCTTCAAAGACTCTGACACTTAATGAGCCCCAATCAGTATTTTTTTGTATCTGATGCGGAAGTAATAAATAATTGCTGGCTCCGTTGAAAGTGCAGCGTTAATTGCAGGAAGTGAAACAAATGGTTAGAGACCTGGCGTGTTGGGGGCGGGCAGCAGTCCACCTTCAACTTTTATCTAAAAAATGTAGGATTTCAAATGTCGCCTTCGGCTGAATGGTGTTTCCAAAGTTCTTCCAATTGATTGTTCCTTACCCAATAAATAATGCAACACAAGCGTCGTCTCAGCAGATGTACCTTTGATGATCTTCACCTCCAATGGCCAGCTTCCGTATGGATCAATTTAAAAACAAATACCTACACCCGAAAACGCGATAGCTCAATGCTTAGCACCTGGCACTGTGTCGTCGTCGCCGTCGTGCTGTGGCTGGTGGACTGCTTGGAGAGCAAATATTTGCCTTGTTCTTAAATCTTGTCGCGATACAAAAGCTGGCCTACCGTCGTATCCGTCCAGTAGTGTGTACATTCCATCAAAAAGCAACCAAAGCAGACAAGAAGACGTCAATCACCGGTGCTGGTTTGACAACCACGCTTATCATCACCTATTCAAATCAATGCAACATCACCGGCCAGTAGTTGATGGCAAGCGTTCAAGGTTCGAAAGATTCTTCTATCCGCGTCGTCATGCAAGCAGCCAAAAATGCGCGACAAATTACGACCGCTGCTCGTGGCTGTCTATTTATTATTCTTCACGCCTATTCCTCGGATCCGTGTGGGTAATCAAAATGCGGATGAGTTTGCCCCGTGGAAAAGGTGAGCTATCTCTCGCGGCCATGTTTCGTCAGATCAAAGAAGTCCGAATAGGCGAGCTAGCATCTGCGCCAGAATGGTGTCGTCTACTTTGATCGTCTAGCACAACACGCCATGTTCTCGCCGTGTATGGATCGGTTTGTGCAAAATTTGCGGGGCGTTTCACGGAAAAACAGTGCTAAGTTCAGGTCTTTGTCAACAGTGGCAAATCTTTCAACCCTGCAGGAAACATTCAAACGACACACCGACAAACACGTGCCTGCCTCCAGGAGGTTGAACCGCGACGGCACCAACATGCCACATTTTCGCGAGTTGGCTCGCGTCTTTGTTTGATCTGAAAATATTTACATTTTAATTACTTTTTCGCGCCGGTACGACTGTATCTTTTGCGGTCTTCTCTTGTTTCTGCGAAATGCCAGCGCCAATGTGTAGTTGAGAGTATGTACATACACAGGTTGGTATGGTTGTGATTCGGTTTGTGCCTTCCATCCTACCGCAGCTTTAGCTATGCTATATTTGATTCGTAGGATCGCAATATTTCTTCGGACATTAGCCACATGTAGGTTGTAGATTGTAGGTACTATAACGTGGTTTGTATGTGATGCAGTTAAAAAAACGCAGCTTCCCTTAGGCGATTTTCGTCTGAACGCTTCGAACGGATTCGAGTCAAAGTGTAGACACTGCACACCCAAAAAAAAAAACGTAAACCTGACCTAAGGTAACGTATGTAAATGCGGCTAACCACCACCGTCCTCGATTGAGCGAGCGGACACGTTCCACGTCACGTCGGATGAAAGTTAATTAAATGGAATAATATTTTTCTTACGCTAATTTGAAAAATAAACAGTAAAACTAACAAAAATATGGGTTGAAAGTTGTTGGCAAAGTTACTGTGGAACGTTCAATGGGATGGGTGGGTCTTAAAGGGTGTATTCGATAAAAATGGCACACACATATATACTCATCAAAATTAAACTGATTATCGGATTTTCTTGAAATTTTCAGGGAATGAAGAACCACTAATGAGTTTTGATTTGGCACCATTTGTTTAATTCTAATTTTCGTCTCTCCATCCAGAATGCCCGCACCTTCCTTTTCGCTCCACCCATCAAATTTTGTACAACCGATTTTCCCAGTGTTTTTGTTGTTTGAAAAAAAATTTTCTTCAATTTTAGCTCTGTTTTTATAGTTTTGGGATACTGGCTAAGTTCCGTTTTCATAATTGCCCAGAATTTTTCAATTGGACGAAGTTCAGTTGAAATTTGGTGGGTTCATATCCTTCGGCACAAAATTGACTCCGCTGGCTCGGTACCACTCCAATACGTTTCGAGCGTAGTGGCAGGATGTTAGATCAGTCCAAAACAGAGTTGATCACTTGTGTGCTTCTTAATGAATGGCATGAGACGCTTCTTGAGGCACTCTTCCGTGTAAATCGCAATTTGTTTATTGTTCCGGAAGTGATGAAGAGAGATTTACTTCACCACATCCGCAATCGCCTTGCTGATTTTGAAACTTCTTTGCTAAATTTCGATGGTTCCTTCTTTCGAACATCCTCCAGAACATCGAACGCCGACTTGGCAACGAAATAAATTCTTGCACAGGAAGTTGACGGAAGTCGGCCTTGACGTATGTTTTGTCATCCATCTGCGATGCAACTGGATTTGGTGAGCAGCTTCGTGTAAAGTTTCCGGGCGCGGGTTTTCGCAGTGATGTTTTGTTTTTCATTCTGGTTTGGGGCTTTTGCACTTTGTAAACATGTAACCCAGCACACTTCATGGTTTTCTGCACAAAACAGACTGACACCTTCAGACTTTTTAGCGACAACTCGAATTCACATGTTTGGACGGTTTCTTGAATTGTTGTACGACTTTCCTGGCCATTTTACTCAAAGTCCATTGGACTACTTTTTCCACGACCACTCCCTTCCTTCCTTTGGACACTCAGACGCTCCTTGAAGGTTCTTATCACACGAGACACAGTTGTGTTTGCAATTCCAAGCCTTTTAGCAATCCACAGGTGGACGCCCCTGGATTTTGATTGTGAGTGCAACAAACTTTCTCACGGACAATTCTTGTTTCGACGACAGGACTGGAACTACTGAATGTATAACTATGGAAAACTTGGCAGAATGTAAATATTTCGCTTTGGATAAGATCTACTCAAATTTCTAGGTTTTTATAAACATACGAATTCAAAAGTTACAGAAATTTTCTGAGTGCCATTTTTATCGAATACACACTTTATCGGACCACCAGGCTGTGGAGGATTAAATGTATAATATTTTTTAATGCAACACGAAAAATAAAGAGCGCACAAACTGAAGCTGACGTTTGCTGTTTTGAATCACGAAAAGTTAAACAAGTTACTTACTAAAGACGAAAACATTCGAAGGCTATATATGTAATGTCGGTCTATAAGCACCATAATGAGGTCTATTCGTGGATGACACTTGCTAGCAAAGTGATTCCATTCCATACAAAAAGCGGAAAAAGTCTAAAAATGGATTTTAAATAACTAAGATATGTTTTTACAAACAATTATGGGCCGCTGATTTCAAATATGCTAACTAAAATGTCATATTAGGCCACACTTCCAAGATATGGCCACTTTATGGTTCTCTGCAAAATCCGGAACATCCGAAAAAATGGTAAACTCATTAGTCTCGTCTAAAAGTAATACGATTTTTTTTTTTGAAAACCATTTAAGAAGTAAAGCGATGTGGAGAACAATTTATGGCTCTGAGTAGACTTTGAGTGATTTTCGGGAAGTTGCGGAACATCAATAAAATTTGATAATTCAGCAATGCCATCCAATCATAAAATTTCTCAATATTTGAAATAAGTTTGTTCTTTTGTGAAAAATATATGATTCAAAGTTTTCATTTTTTCTTAGGGTTACCAATTTTGAAATGAGCCGGTTCAAAAACAAGAAATTTACGAAAAAAAATATTTTACGAATAATTTTTAACTATTGACCCACTGAACCGATTTAAAAAAAAATGATGAAAGAAAATGAAAAATGATGAGTTACAGGGTACATGTCCACTTGTCTCAGCCTAATATGCAGCGATCGATTACATTTTTTATCTAGCTCATAAGCTCATAGGTATTTGACGCTGGAGAGCGATATTTAACTAGTTTGGATACTTGCTTGGATAAGTTTAACAAGTCATTTGGTAGTATATCTCAAGAAAAGTCACAGCAACTCATTTTTTTACGTCAGTGAGCTTTCGAGGGATATGGTTGTAATGTAGGTCTATAAGCACCAAATTGGGTCTATTCATGGATGCAACTTTGTCCCATTCGATAGATTTGTTATAAATGTAGTCTTCGTACGGATTTTTTTTTCTGAATTTCAGATTTAAGGTGTTGCCAGCTGTATTCGCTCTAACCAACATAAAATTTCTGTAAACAAACTATAATTAAACTGTCCTTAATAACCTTAAAGTGATTTTCATAAATGATTTATCAGCCATTCGATAGTGAAAACATTATAATTCACTCAACACAGATTTTGTTACTTTGGTTCGTGTTAAGATGAGCCATTTGAAAAACTTTCAACGGAAGCTTATACATTTTTATTGAAAATTTTACCAGTAAATGCATTTTCAATACACTTTTCATAAAGCAGGCCATACATAGTTGGAAACATAGAAAAAAATATGTTTATAACATTGCGTCTACGGGTTTCTTGCTAAATCATTCTTACTTTACCTATGTGAACAGTTAGTTCATAATGTGTGACTTTTTTCTGTACATCTTGGCTGCATTACTCGGGTTATAGCATTGGCACTTTAGATTATTCGTTGATTGTTTGGTCAGCTTTGCCCCGGAACACAGGGTGTCGAAAAAGATGAGAAAATCGTAAATTACACGGAAGTTAACAACAGTAAATTGATAAATAATGTCTGAATTCCTTCGAATAAAATCGGTTATCTTAATAGCAACATGATTTGGTTGATTATCCCTGAATTAATGACATATGAGGTACATACCCAACAAACATCGGTGTTGAATTAGAGCTTGTTCAAACAAATTTGGAGAAGCTATTCAGCTATTCCAGAAGAAACAGCTGAATAGCTTCTCCAAATTTGCTTGAACAAGCTCTAATTCAACACCGTTGTTTGTTGGGTAGGCCGAATGAAGGAGCTAGAGGCTAACATAACATCCCGTTACCCTAGTATTAAGACAATGTATAAATGTAAAAAATTAAATCTTGTTATAAAAATCAAGTATAGAAATGTTTTTATTATTTTGGTGGCGACTACAATTTTCAAGTAAATTTCAATTAAGAAAATTAAGACGATTTTAGGTTGTCATTAAAATGATTGTAATTAATTATTCCAATATGTGCATTCATCTGTTTTACCCCTCTTACAAAAGAAGGGCATACAAATCGCTTGGAGAATCGACTTTTGATCCGAGGCTCGAAGAACCGAATGTTATATACCATTCAACTCAGCTTATTAAAATGGCATTTTTCGGGATTGAAATATCAGTTTCTGGAAGATAAACAATATCAAAACTTCATCAGCATGCTTTCTGCGACGTAGAAAAAACATGGTGAAATGAATTTAAAATGAATTTGAATTCGAAATGGCAACAATAACTGCGATTAATCACTTCAAAAATGCGAAGTGCCAGTGCATTTTTCCAAGGAGCCAGAACATATGATCGATTCGCTTTAGGCATCTCGGGCCTTGAATCAGCAGTCGGTTTCCCAAGTTCTATATTTTTTCATTGTCAAAATGTATGGTAAAAATCGTGTCACTCTTAAACGAAAGGGATACAACTCTTCAGATTTTCTGGATGACCCGGAGGACCATGCAGTGACTAGTCGAAATCGCAAAAGTATACGTTACTACAGTGAAATCGTTCTCACATTACATGTTAATTTACTTCAAAATAAAAACCTTAAATTATCCACGTATCGTGTGATCTAACCCTTTTTCTCTGGAAGAACTAGGTATTTTCAAATTTTCAGGGATTTAATAACTATATATTGGCTATGTTTTTATTTATTGAATTTCCTCTCCCAAGCTGAATGCTCGTACATTTCTCTTAACACTGCTCAGCCCAGCCTCGCCCAGCTTTGTCCATCATCCTTACACAATTTCTCCCAGTTTTTCTTCAAAGCTTCATCGGTTTTGAATGTTTTTCCGCTTTTCTTCAACTTCTTCTTCATTATCGCCCAAAACTTTTCGATCGAACGAAGTTCTGGTGTATTTGGCGGGTTCACCTCCTTCGGGACCACATTAACGCCCTTTGCTTCGTACCAATCCATTACAGGCTTGGCGTAATGACACGAAGCGAGATCCGGCCAGAACAGCGTGGGACCACGGTGAGGGCGGAGGAAGGGCAGCAAGCATTCCTCTCGATAAATCTGCCCGTTTATGGTGCCTTTTACGGAACCTCCATGCGGGACGTACCGACAAAAAACTTGAGGCCGGGGATTTGTTTGGTGTCCGCCTTGATATATGTCTCGTCGTCCATGACGAGACAGCCTGGCCTGACCAGCCACTCACGGTACAGCTTCCGCGCACGCAATTTGGCCACCGTGTTTTGCTTGTCAGTCCGGTTTGGCGCCTTCCTGACCTTAAAAACACGTAGCCCAGCCCGCTTCACGGTCTGCTGGACGAAACACTTCGACGAATTGACCTTTTTGGCCACGTCTCGGGTGGAAAGGTTCGGGTTATTCTTAAAGTACTGCCTTATCTTCCGCGCCTTCTGTGGGTATTCGGTTTTCGGTTTTCGGCCGCTTCCAGCGCGCCGCTCGATGGTCTTCGTCTCCTGGAACATCTTCACAACGCGGGAATGGTGGATTCCAAGCCTTTTGCCGATTCATCTGTGGGACTGACCAGGATTATCGACCACCGCGCCCAAGATTTGCTGGCGTAGCTCTTCTTGTTTCGAATGCATCTTGAAAACTACTTGACAGATCGCAATAAAATAAAACATAACACTCTAAACTAGTATTACCCAAAATTGTATTAATGTTTACCCACGCGATAAAAAGTTACACCCAAAACAAAGTGTATCATTTTTTCCGAGTCCAATCTTTACATCATTTGTAAGTGTAATTCACCACCAAAGTAATTTTATAAGACACTTGATCCCCCTCTCAAGACATCGTTTCGCAACTTTCATAAAACTTGATAAAAATTTGGAAAAAGTGTTATGACATTCTTCTTTAAGATGAATGTATCTTGGAAATGCTGTCATAAAACGCTCTTAGAACCATTTGATTTTAAATAAGAGCACATATTTTTAAAAATGGGATCGTTCAAGCGGAAATTCAATAAAAACCTATCCAATATACTTCTTCATCTCAGCCACCAACGACAAATATTTGTTTTGGCATTTCAGGATTCCATTGGATTTCCAGTCACTGGCGAAATAGTTTTTTTAATGACTAATCTATGAAAATAATTGAAAAATTACTTACACGACGTGAGGGCCTGTTTAAATGTTATGTTAATGTTAAATTCTGCCAAGTGGTGTATTTCAGTTCCCAACAGGCTACACAATATTTATACTCGAAGCAAGTAAAAATTGGTATATCATCTGAGCGAAAATCGATTTTTCTCGTGATCTAAACGTTAAATCTTAAGCCGGAAGTAGTGCGTTGGAATCGCTCAATGATCCACTGCACAGCGCACTTCTTCCGACGTTAGGTATAGCGTATAGATCAAGAGAAAAAACATTTTTCGCTCAACTAATGTTTCAGCCGTCGACGCAATATTTTTAACTGTTCTTCTTCCCAAAACCATTGGTAGCATATTCGAGTTAGAGTTTTGTTTTTTTTTTTTTGGTTCTTATCGACTTACGCTGATGAGTAAAAATAATAAATTATAAGCTGAAATTATGACTAAGAACAACAATTTTTATTTGAACGTTTACATTTTCTTTGTTTGTGATATGCCTTCTCCACACTGATTTTATGGCTATCTTACGAAAGACTAGTTTACCTTGAGCAATTCAAACAAGTTTTATTCAAGCGTAGCTTATCTTTTTCAAGAATAGAAAAAATAAAGATGAACTTATCGCGCTCCTGAAAAAATCGCGTTAGTCTTGTGCAAGAAATATTAGTTTAATTTGCGCTTTATGGTAGTTTCAGATAAAACCATTGAAAAATGGCGAGCGTGGCTATTCTGGATTCCCTCGGAATGGTAGCCATTTACATATGTATGTAACAAAACTCTCGTTTTTAAACGCAACGAACAATTTCTGCTGTTTAACATACATTTTGAAACTTAAAATGGATTGTAGACACAATTTTTTAAAAAAAAACAAAATTTCCCTCCTTTTCAATTAATTTTTAAATTTTCAATTTTTTTTTTTTTTTAAATAATTCAATGTGCTAGCAATAATTTATTTATTGATTTATTTATTTCGTCAAACCAACGTAGACTATTACATTTACATATAATTTTCTTCTTTTTTTTTAATTTCCCTATGCTATAGTACATTCAGATTAGATAAAAGAAAAAAAATGTATATAAAAAAACTTAGGTTAAGTAGACAGTGCTTTCATAAAATTTCAATAGTTTGTGTTGTTTCGTGTGGTGTTGAAATATTTCTTCAAGTTATGCCTCGACATAGTTAAGTCAAAAGTTTCGCAATGTTGATTATATGTGCTCATAATTTGATTTAATGACCCATATCTGGCATAGTTCGTCCGATAATGATTCGTTATGAATAAGTTCCTACTTCTAAGTTGACGAGAAGGAATATAGAAGTTAAGTTTTGATAAAATTTTAGTTGAATCAATTCGCTGCGAAACGATATCGTTAACAAATGATATCATTGCAAATTCACGACGTTTAATCAAAGCCACTAGAAATCAATTCGGTTTTATTATGACACCAAGAGGTGCCAATAGGTTTCATATTTTAGTCAGGTTTATGAGAACCTTTCTAAAATTCCTTTTACTCCAATCAAAGGTTTTATTTCGACTTTATGAGCACGTAAAATGCTGTATTGAAATGCCGGTTCAGGACTCATTGATTTTATCTTATGATGGTCAGTTGAAAAAGCATTTTAAAACCATTTTGCCTCCAGTAAATGTATTAAACGGCAAATTGGCATTGAAGGAAGTCGCCATAAGCCCAAATAGTTTTATAATAGTCATGGGGAAGAAAAAATGGCTTTATGGCCAAACTGTGATTTTATTCCAATCGCCATATTGAAAGATAAGAAATAATCGAAATGTAGAAAAATAAATGCATCAAATTTTCATTGTTATGCTAATAAACTGTAGATCAGAGATTAA
The DNA here is from genome assembly GCA_024533555.2 of Aedes koreicus. Classification (NCBI taxonomy): domain Eukaryota; kingdom Metazoa; phylum Arthropoda; class Insecta; order Diptera; family Culicidae; genus Aedes; species Aedes koreicus. Next base: position 145,539 of record JAHHFK020005078.1, on the reverse strand, counting down.
TTTTAGAATTCATTTAGTTAATCTCATCCAATTACAAGCACTTTTCAGGAAATTCATGATTAATTTATCGAATATATTTGTTTTAATTTGATTTATGTTGTAGTAAGGCGCATTAATTTTTGGCTCTTATCGTGCCAATATTCACCATAAAAATAATTGCACATATAATTTGGAGCATAATACGATGTAAAAAACAAAATTTGTTTTGGATATTTTTCTATCAAACAAAATTTCCCAAAACACTAGACCTTTTTTTACTGCTAAATGAATCAGAAGATCAGAGAATCGAACAAAGCAGAACAACAAAAACCATCCTCGATTTCACAGTGAAGTTTGACAGCTGTGGCCATTTAGCCACATTCTGGTTTTAATGGCAGCCAATAGGTTTTATAAAGGTTCTCAAGTGGTCATAACATCTTTCACTAGAACATTTTCAAAATCTTTAATCTATTACTCTATTCTTATAAAGGTTTTATTAGCTTGTTTTCACAACCATAGGCGTAGCCAGGATTTCAAATAGGGGAGGGCGAGTTTTTTTTTTAGAGAGAGAGAGAGAGAGAGAGAGAGAGAGAGAGAGAGAGAGAGAATTACATCGTCTCCAACCAGTGTTTGCACATACTGAACAATTAACATTAACGGACACTTAACGGACAATACAACGCCCGATGGACCAGTAGAGTAGGGTCATTTTCATGTTCCGACAGATGGAGCGGGAATGGAGTCCCATTTATGTGACATTACGCCTGGATGCTGGTGGATTATCTTCTCTACTCTCACCCAAAGTATTTGACAATACCCGTACGTTTCTTGCAACAAGATTAAACAATTCTAGGCTTGTTCTGGAATAAAAAAAAAACGATTTTAAAAACTTTCGATTTTTCCCATGTTTTTAAATCAAACCACATTGAATGTCAAACATTTAACGGGTCATGTTGGATTTTTGTATAGAATAACCACCGAATTTGTTAGCAGTTTGTACTGAAAATGTACTTTTCATCCGCGACCCTCTCACCCAAAGCAACACAGAAGAAACACCGTTTTTTACTCACCATGCTCACACCGTTTGAATAGATTATATTTTTTTAATGGTTGTTCAAATAATACGTGATTAGCTTTTAACAAACATACATTTTGAGTTTTGGTGGTTTATAGCTTATGGTGTGTGTCCCCTTTGCTCACCTTTAGTATAATTATTTTATCTGATATTTTCTAAACAGGAACATCAAACATAACCTTTTAAAACGACGTAAGTCACAAATGTAAGCAAGCTGTGTTTTTTTTGTGCTGAATTGTTGCTACTTGCATTCTCAACACACGAGTAGTTAGTAAATAATTTAAGAAATTTTATTCATCAATGACGAAAAGAAATTTATATGCGTTCCAACAGCTATTCCTCAATATTTTAAAAATAATTTATATACACATCTGCATCTGCGTTTTGAAATTTGAACCGATTTATCTGATATGATCCAACTGAAACACGTTCTGTCGAAACACGGTATATGTAGCAATCATGTGTATCTGAGTAGTATGAAACCAAAACGGTGTATCATTGAATTACATTAAAATTGTTGTTCAAATTCGAGAAATACAACCATATTGCATATTTTTCTATTCGTGGTTATTTCAGCTGCATGAAAAAACATTCGTTTTGTTTTGTTTGCTTGTTTTTTTTTAATTACATGCTGGTAAATATTATACTTACTTTTGAAAAACTTTCGAATATCCATTTATGGTACTTCTGGATAAAATGAATCAAATAACTGCTTTAGACTGCTTATAATTAAAAAAACAACCGTATGTATTTTACCCGATGATTCGTTTTGTTATGAAGGTTCTTCTGTTTCTAAACACGCGCAGAACCATCGTTTATTCTTCCGGTCTTCCTCTAAACTCTCCACCGATTGCTTGTCGATCTGCCAAACTTGGAAGACATCTGCATGGAGTTATCTCAAATTATAATAATCCGTCCAATCTATCACAAAACGTTGCGATTGGTTGAGCGGACTGGAGATAATGAAATCCATTTGTATAAGGCCAAGTCTCTCCCGGTTGGTATTAAACCGATGAGCATGGATATCAATAGAAACATAAAGTTACCAGAAGGCACAAAATGCATCTACGGACTCTTATTTTTACGAAATCCCTCAATTTCAATTTTTAATGGATTAGCATAGATTGTTCATTAGACACTTCAACTTGATTGATACAGTTATTAGTTACAGCAGTGCAATAGATTGTAGAATACAGTAGTAAAAATTGTAAGTTACGAAAAAAGAGTTTGGTTTGAGCATCGGCTGTGAAAGGTTGTGTCGATGCTTTACTACGCACTATTTTCCTATCGAGCCTGGCACGTTTCGTGTTGTTTCGGTTATCTTTAATTCGGTGTAACGAGTGATCGAGTGAGCACAGTAAGAGAACAACAAAGCGTCTCTCAAGCGTTCATAAAATTATCCTTGTTTTCCTAACGGAAAACCACCATCACACTTTGTGAGTGGCTCCAATAGCATCCTTATTATTGGTTTAACTCAGATCAAATCGGATTTCCAACATTATAAAAAATCACCTTGTTTTTCCGATGAAAAAACACCATTACACTTTGTGTGTGGCCCCAATAGCATCCTTACTGTTGTAATCGGTTCGAATCAGAAATCGGTACTAGTATTTAAATATTTTACTAAACGAAGCGTGAATTCAGCTTATTGTTTACCAAAACGAACCCTGCTGCCACCCAATCTTGTCATCCAAAATCCCAGTGATTTCTCGTGGAAGTGCGGCGGTGGTCTCGGCTTCCAATAAAACGTCCAAATAAACGTTAACGCATTCCTACCCTTTCCTTATTTGACCTGCATTCGGGCGAGGCCAGCGCCGGTATTGCCTTAGTTTGGGATCACCAGTTTTACACATTGAGCATGTTTGCATCATCTGTTGATCTTCTGAGTAATAACAGCTGAACTGGCAGTAACGGAATAACAACTTCGGGCGGTCAATCATGCTCATTATCCTGCTCATGCTCATAAAAACGGATAAATTATTTGAATAGGATAAGACAACTGCAACTTCTCGCTCTGGCTAGCTTGCTGTTCTGCTTCTCACACGCTGAATCAAACTGTAAGATATGATCAACATATATTCTCAATAATACGAAACTACAGTACCCTAAAACGGGGAAAGCGGGGTAACGGGGCGGTTTGACCCATGCCATGAATAGTTCAAATAAATATTTTTCGTTTATACTTTTTCTAACTATCAACTGTGTTTCTTAATCTAGTATTATTTGGCTTCTGAAAGCTATAGCATAGGTTTGAATATTCAGTTTTTTGATTAACCAAGAACTGAACATTTTATTGAGCATAGCTTCTTCAACTTTCAGCTAGCGGGGAAAAAAAGCAATCAATGCTTATCTAATAGCTAACATTACAGATTAAGAGATATTTCCCTAGTAGCACATTTGTTTCAACCCAGTAAAGGTGACTGCTCTGTGACTCAATTAAGTCACAATAGAGCTGCTGAAACCAGTTTTGACTGTTGTGTGCTGCTTGGGGTTTTTAGATACTTTAGGCTACATAGGTTGGGTTCTAGGTTAAAGGAAAAATATTGTAATAAAATTGTTACTCGTTACTATTTAAAAACTATTATATAATTACAACTTTTTTCTCATGGATGTCAATTTTTTACGCTTTTTTACTACAACTTGTTACAAAATCGAGGCAACTTCGCGTAATTTGGCTTTTTTATTTAGGCAAAGGAGCAATCTGACAAACATCCCAAGCAACACAAAATCGTCATATTTGGTTACAGTGACTTGATTGTGACTTAATTGAGTAGTATTGGAGTAACATCAACTGTATTGCAACAAGTTTCCTTGCAACCTTCTAGAGATAAAAAATAAATAATAATATATTGAAACAAATAATAAAATTCTAAAAATAAAATCAAAACTTAGGGGGGGGGGGCAACGGCCCCCCCCCCCCCCTGGCTACGCCTATGCACTGAAAGCTGGTAAATGAACCGCTCCTACCCTATTCAACATAAGATTTCAGCTTCCTAGCCAAGGCCTCACATTTGATAAAATTTGAAAATTGGATTTCCGGCACAAAGCTCAAAGCTGAAACCTTGCGCTGTCGCATTTTATAAGGTCATGAATGGTAAAGACATTTTAACTGTAACTGGCTCCAGTTGCTGCCCTATCGAACGGTATTGGGCCTTGGTTAAACGGACTCTCAAAAAACTAATATATCCATGGAAAACGAGCAGCAGTTTAAATCTAACTGGCGTTCGGTGGCGAATAAGGTCGACTATCTGTAAAAGTTAATGTATATATTGAATTGGTACCCAAAGAAGATTTTGAACATTATGAATTTTGACTGAAAGAAACGATTATTTATCGACCAATTTTTGCGCGTCTTTATTTTAAAAAACTTCCAACCCACCAAATTGTCCCAAATTTTTGTCGCATCGAAAAATATTGGGCAATTATCAAAAACCAATCTCCAAGAAATGTGACAAAACAATCAAAAAAACCATCTGATTTGCAGAAATTTGCAGGTGAAAAGATGGCACATCAAGTTTACACGCTCTACTGATGTGATGTGATGTGATAGGAAGCCACCACCAGTGCAGGACTTTTGCCATGGCGTACAGTTCCTCCTAATGGCAAGATAAATGTACATACCTGTAATTCTCACTTTTCCGTTGTATGAAAGGCCAAAAATGGGGGCGTGGACCCATGGACAAAGCACCTACACGTTACCCACGTCAAGGACAGAGAATCTTCTTCCAAACGAAACGCTCTTATTACAGGAAATGAACAGTAAGCAATACATATTTGGATTTCCGTCTGGTGGTTTGTGATTGGCAAACTCATTGTAGACTGTCGGAAGACAATTAGACCTTCGCTGATCTTGATCTGATGATTTCCATCAAAGAAGGCATAATTGACTTGGGCCAGATAACCACGAATCCCTCATCCAGCCTACACTTCGTCTGGCACCCTGTATTCCCCCCTTACCCTTTGTTAATGATTGTATGTATGTAATGTACGCAATATAATATAATATAATATAATATATGTATTTACAAAATATAACTGACAGCCACTGGATTGTTACTGCAAAATAAAAATTGGATATGTATTCATATTTAATAGTCCTGGAAATTAGAGCATAGATCAATCCTTTTAACAATATCAATGAAAAGATATTTGATTTAATACGAGAACATAATATGCGTATGTACAAAATACATCTGACATCCACTGTTACTGAAAAAAAAGTAGATATGCATCAATAACCGACCAGTCCTGGAAAAGCTGGAAACAAAATAGATCATTTCAAATATCAATGATAAAACTTCAATAAAAGACACTATTTCATAAAACATGTTATATTTTTTTTTTGAATTTTTTTTCTATATACCTACATATATAGCTAGATTTCAAAGGAATCAATTGGAGTATCGAATTTGATGATTTTTGAAATAAATGGCCTATCTTAACAAAATACCACATAATATAACATGCTTATAAGCACTTGTCAGTATTTTACGAATATAGCTGTTGAAGTTCAGAAGTGCAACTCCAAAGTAAATGTTATGCTGAAATGTATGATGTATGATATGTACTACCACCCATTGTAGCACGGAAACTAAGTCCGACAAAAATGGGCTCTCCTCTCTGTTAGATCAAGCTTTAATAACCACTGATTATCCTAATCATGCCATTGTATGAAGCGCCAAAAAGGAGTTGGGTGGATCGATAGGCAACATCACTTATACGTATCCACAGGGATATAAAGAATCTCCTTCCAACAACAAGATTGAACAATTGGTCAAAAGAGCAAGCTATTTAACAGGAGGATGCCCCAATGGGCGGGGAGAAGAGCCCGCCCTCTATTCACAAACTGTTAGCAAGTTGGCATTCCCACTCTCCCCATCCAGATTGCTTCAATCGGGTGCCCTGATGGTCCCTTCCATTTCCATGAAATATTTATATAATAGTGTAATATATATTTATGTAAATGAAAAATACTACAAGCATTCGTATAAATTATATATGATCTTTGTTCGGTTGATCCTGAAATGCAAGAAATGTTGTATAGTGTTAAAGTGTAGAATTCTGTGGTTCGCACTTAAGCACGTTTTCGTTCGTTTTCAGTGATAGCAGCAATTCACTAAAATCTCGGTTTGAGGTATCCTGAAAAAGTTTGTTACATCTATTGAAATTTAATCATTTTATTTTACTCTTATTTACTGGTCACTATTTGCTGCTTGATGCTGATTTTATAACCTCATCTATAAAATAAAATCAATAAAACCACAATTATCAATTATAATAATATTGTGAGTAATGATAGAGTAATTACAAGGATTGAACTGTAACATCAGACACAAGCTAAATGAACACAGCGCTGTATGAATCATATCCGCTCGAATTTGGTCTAATGTTCATTTGCAAAACGGTAATGAAAAATACATTCAATAATAATTGCAAAAGCCTATCACCGATTCTGTTGCCACCTCCTGACATCCAATGGATTGTTACTGAAAAAATAAATAAAGATTAGATATGTATTAATATCCTCCTAGTCCTGGAAAAGCTGAAACAGTCCAAAAATCAAAGATGAAATTTCAGTAAAAACTATTATTTTATAAGACATGTTGTAATATTTTTTTAGTAACATTTCAAAGATAACAATTGGAGTAATCGAAGAGTCCAGTTTGATGATATATTATGATATAAATGGCTTATTTAATAATAATACCACTAAACAAAATATTGAGATATAATCCTATACTGCTTAGAAACACATGCCAGTCTTTTATGAATTTTGTGAATATATTTTTTTTTTGAATTTTATAATTTCATGAAAAATAAATTGAGCCTTTTATGCTTGTCATGTTGCTTCAGGGTCTTACATGGTTCTGGAATGCAAAGATGATTCTAAAGCGTGCTGAAATTATTATAAAAATGAGAATGGAAAATATACAATATGATTTAAAGGTACACGATCCTCAGTCGCACCCCCTCACTTCGCTATTGTCAGATTGACAACGTTGCCCAGGCTACGCTAACCAGCGTCTCCATGTTTCAGCTGGCAGTCTTTTGTGATCATATGACTCGTGGAGGCGTGAGGTAGGAACTTGTGAGGACCGGAGGTCGGTTGCACCCTCCTTCGAAGTTGTCAACTCACCATTTGAAGCCGATTTTCTGCTACTCAGATAAGTCGTGCTTGATATGTCGATGTGACATGTATTACGTATGTCATTAGCAATCAGTTGGAGCCACAATCTCTGTTTGTCTACTTTTGCGAGTTATGTCCTTTAAAAAAGTTATGCTTGAAATGTTAAAAAAAAACAATACTATTCGCTTTAACAATAAGTCAACAATGATTTCGCCAACCGAAACAACCGTTACAACCATGCCAACAATGATGTCATTCTTTCAACTATCAACTATCACTACAAGTAATATACAATTCATCTACAGCTATTTTTTTTTTACAGAGACTTTGGAGACCTTTGGCTAGCGTCTCATCAAAAAAGTAGAAACGACCTTCGTCCAACTGACAGACAGCGAAAGATCGGTTTCCAAACCCCCGACAAACTATCGATACAGTTTCAACGGGGTGAAATTTTAAACTCGAACCCGGGAGCGATATTTTTCCTCGGTACACTGAAATGCACTCGTCCAACTTGTTGGCACTGCAAAAAAAGAGACAGCCCAATGGGGTTGTACGCAAAGGTGACGTAGGACGTACATAACAATGTGTAATGAATGTTATTACTTTTAAAGAGCCTGTATTAGAAAAGAGGCGACGTCAATCGATTGGAGCAAGCGATTATTTGTCAATAGCCTCCTTGAAGCCCAGTGAGCAATGCCACTACCTTAAGGTCTGCACAGAGATTCCACTGATGTTCCGAATATTTGATCTTTTCCAAAAGTGTTTTTATGTTCTCATAAGTTTCCTTCATGTGAGCTGCAAATGCAACTGGCATTGAAGAATACTTAAAATCTGTGATAACGAATGGATTCAGGGAGGTTTCTTTCATAAAATCCAAACCCAACATTCAAAGGGCGGAACGAAAATTCATGTTTTCAAAATAGGAAATCTTGATTTTCATGAAAATTCGTAATTTCTGTGAATGAAAACCCGGTTTATTTCATCAATCTTACGTGTTGCGAAAAATCTGTGTTCACGAATGGATTCAGGGAGGTCCATTCCATAAAATCCAAGTCCAACTTGCAAAGGGCAGAGCCAATATTCTGGTTGTTGCTTAGGTAGATCATATTACTACGGAAGTACGTGTTTTTGTGAGCTTAAATCATTTTTTTGTCAAAAACTGGACGTGTTCCAGCATTTCTGAGCCCATATTTGGATTCAGCGTGGCAAAATCTATAAAATCCAACCAGAAATGCCGACGGGAGCGAAAAAAAGTTCCGATTTTGCCGACTAGTGTAACAAACACAAACATTTCAAACCATCCCAGTCACACATAAATGCTTTGATTTCAAGTAGGATGAATTGCGAAAGGATGAATTTAATATGCGAATATCTTACCCATCCACGTATACGTATTGGGTAACATCGAATATGAATCGATATGAAGTAGTGAAGTGTAATGCGATGCAAAATACAACACGAAATCACCATCTGCGAAATCGTTGAGCGAAATCAATCAGTGAAATGGGGGGGGGGCGATGAGCTTAGATTTCAATCAACCCAAGATACAAATATTGAAGCCCGCCACATGTGCCGGAGACGTATATTTGATGCACAGCTCTACTATGAAAAGCGTAAAGGAGCAATACATTAAATGTTCTTCTCTAAGTGAATTAAAAAAATAAATGTTTGGAGGATATTGAATTTGATTGAAAGTTTATTTGAAAGACAATATCAACAACCCCCCCCCTTCAAATAAAAAACCCCCTTAAAGGCCAAGCAATCTCCCCTCCCCCCCCCCCCCGCCAGTACATCGCCCCTCCCCTCAACTAAGAGTATGATCAACAAACTTTAAATCTCGGAAATAAAGCCTTATAGAAGAGAAGGTCAATTAGTGTGTGCTCTTTTCAATAAACTTTAATCTGCTTATCTTGCATTCCTCCTAACACTATGGAGTGTATAAGTCGGAAGCTAGAACGTACAGCAAAAAAGACCCACCTGAAGGATCAGAAAAAAAAGGCTCATTGATAGGGTTCATTTCACTCACGCCTTGTGATTCATTTGTGGAGGCCTGACAATCCATCAATAAAGAAGGATTACCATCCTCAAATTTCCTCCACTGGTTCGTCCGCTATTTGCGGAGTATAAAGAGTAGTGAGTTCGATTTTCATTATACGCAACAGTGAATCTTTGTTGCCTGCTAACCGTCATCAGAAATAAGGACCACCCTGATTATAATTTGTTGTTTCATCTATAATCGAATGCGCCAGAAAAAAATTACAGATGTTTTATCGAATCAAATGATTCGATCAAATTATCAAATTATCCAATGTAAAAGTTCTTCTTTGAGCTCAACTCCATTTTGAGGTTAAATTTAAGCGTTAGCAAACAATTTCAGAAATTGTAGAAAAGATAGCATGTAACATAGTATTGTTTTTCATCAAGTCAAAAACCATAACAATTTCGGGTCGTGGACAGTTTTAGGGCATATTCTAGTCGAGCTAAGCCCAGGAGTGAAATCAAAAGCATCCTTTTTCCCTTTTTACAAGAGCTCACAGACCTAATCGCTCCCAGCGGAACACATACAATTACCAGAAGAAAAAAATACATGATACGATCAAACAACTTGAAGTGGCGCCCATCCCACATCTTCACCTTATACATACAATACCGAAGCATGGGCTTATCAGATTGAATCGAAACCATGCCTGCGTATGCTAATACGATTGCTACGGACGCAATGTTTGGCACGTAACGCATAAAGAGAAAGAATTCAATTTCTTCACCCACAGCCTACTAAGTTTTCCTCTTAAGTTAACAGCAACGTGTTGACAGTTGCGGAGTAGGAAAAGAAAACAACTCTACGCGACAGCGTAGGTTGTAGAATGCTTACAGGGCGTTTGATTTACTGAATCGAGAGAATGCTAAAGAGAAGCTGATAACAAATAGCAGATTGCACTTTCATCTTGATAAACCTTGTTTCACACTCGATGTCAAGCGTATTCTGGCGGGAGTTAGATGAAATCCAATCAACATCTACAAAGCTTTTAATCGCTGCCAAAGCAAAACTTTGTTTCTAAGTGTTATTTTAAACTCGAGGAGGTAAATAAAAATCAACGATGGTACAAGTATTGAATACGGATTCGAACAGCTTTAACTGACAAAAGCAATTCAATCGGGATGGTAAAGCTGAATTTGAAATTTTTTATCGATACGTAAGCTATCTTCTTATATTTATGATACGGCGACGGTAGGTACGGCAGAGAGGAAACGAAAAGCACTTTCTAAAAGGAATAAACGAATATTCATCGGTACTGTGTAGGTCGTGCTTTTACCTCAATCCCCCCCCCCCCTTTTTCTATTTTTTTTCACCCCCCCCCTACTCGTACATAATTAATGAACCTTCCCTCACCTATGCGTGTAACGAGCAGCCAGTGATGCACGTCAACATTTGCGAACACATTTAGGAAGTGAGGTCTGCAGATTTAGGTTGGTGTATTTAAAACTGAGTGTCAGTAGATCCAGGAGAAAAAAATTGTCGATTGTATTAATGTACGTCCGATGAAATCACAAGATGAAAATAATAAACGTTTGACTGTAGAACTTTTCAATCAGGTTAATTGTGTGTGGTATTTAGAATGAGCACCTGACCATGTCCACGCAAACGTTAGAGACAGGATGGATTTGGTATCTATCCTACGCAGGAAACCCCCGCGGCCTTCAGTAGATATCAATGGAAAAGTAAAATGAATAGTCGGAGAGAATAATTGAACAGAATGTCCTGTTTGGTGTGCAGAAAAAAATGTTGTTTAAGAATGGTCGTTGCGAGCATCTAGTCTCCAACTAGAAGACCAACTCAAGGAATAATATTTCCCTAACATGATGGTGATGCTAGTTTTTGTCGGAGTGCTGAGAGTTTTGAAAAATTTACCTTTAAATCTTACTTCCCCTCTTTCATCAGATACGTCGTTTAGAATAATTTGTTGAGAAATGTTTATTTAAAAACATAGAAAAGAAATATTCATAAGCACTACACTGAACCAAAAAACCAATTTCACATCTACAATTGATCTTTCAAAACAAAACCATTTCAAAATGGCGTATATTTTTTCTGCAGGAAGACAATATAGATGTCCATAATTTTTTTGAACAAGTCACGATAGGTATATTAAAGAAAAAAAAAGGAAGACCATTTTTGCCTTATACGGGCCTCGTAGCACCTCATAAACGCTGGAATTGCCGTGTTTTCGCTATAACGGGTGTTCAATAAAAAATAATAATGATTTCAATACCTTTCTGTAATTAAAGTAAAGAGCGTAGATTTTTCTATCTCCAAGAAAATTGCTCTCTGGACTCCCTAGCAATGGGTGGCATGTTTCTTTTCACTCGGGTGCTGTCAGTTCAATCGAAGATGGCTTCGAAATAGCAAGCACTCCGCGAGCGTCTTGTGCGGTTTTACGAATCGCATGATCACCGTGGAAAAAAGTTTACGGTAGACCACTTTCGAGACGAAAACGTGCCCGTGAGTTCAGTTTGCCGGATTCTGGCATCCCTGAGCGTGGAGCGGAAGGCCTGTGGCGGCCGTCTGGAGAAGATAATGACGAAGAAGAAGAGGGAAGCGTTGAAAAAGCTGTTCGACAACAAGGGCGGAACGAGTTTGCGTGACGCCGGCCGAAAATATCACCTTGATTCACCGAACCCTCAAGATGGAGGACATCATCTGTCGGAAGAAGACTCGGTCCCCCGAGTACACGGACGAGCAGATAGCGACCGTGAAATCGTAGTTCCGGTGGATGACGAAGAACTACCGCGGGCCGTCGTTCGTGCTGGACGAGGAAACTTACTTTACCCTCTCGAAGACCCACATTCCAGGAAATGACAGCTACTATTCCAGCGACAAGTCGGCAACACACCCCGAAGTAAAATATAAGTTTAAGCATAAATTTGAAAAAAAAAATTATGCTGTACATCGCCATATCGGACAGAGGGATTTCAAAGCCGTAGTTTGAGCCGAGTAGTCTGGCCATCAATCAACAAGTGTACCAGGCCAGGAGGATTGTCTTGAGAAAATTCTTCTGCCGTTCTTAAAGGAGCATCATGCGGATGGGAAGTACGTCTTCTGGCCAAACAAGGCGTCCTCCCATCACGCCAATCACCCGACCAACTTGCCCCAGTGCCGTCCCATTGAGGATTTTTTCGGCTCTCTCAGTGCCCTAGTGTACAAAAATAATTGGCGAGCCAAGGATACGAAGCAGTTGACCACGACGTACGTCGTGCGTCGTACGGCTGACCAGGGCCCCTTCTCCAATATTCATTGAGGTTTTTTTTTTTTTTGAAGAATAAACATTATGTTTTTAATAAAAAATACTGAATTCGTTGAAATTTTTTTGTTTTTTTAGTATATGACTTAACACATTCTCATATTTTATTGAACACCCGTTATACAGTCAAAAAGACAAAATAACGCGCCTATTGTTACTTGGGGTATGGCTCATCCTCTGATACCTACCTAATTAATTAATTAATATACCTGCGCCTTTTAAAAACAAAGAATGAAAATACTGTGTAAAAGATTCAGTACATAATTCATCGAGTTTTTTTTAATGTTTGTAGGGGAAATGTTGGCTTCGGTAATATTGACTATTCTCGGCAGAATTTCAATTCTAGAAATCATTATTTATCCGTTTGGTTCATGATAGTGAACTTCAAAACTGACTTTGTTATTCCGAAAAGCGTTGTTTTTACCGGTGACTTTGACATTGCATTCAGCAGGTATAATAAGGATTTTAATTAAGCAAATAGGATCGCAACCTATACTGTAATGGAACATGCATGCAATGTATGAAAATGACAGATATACAGACAGACAGACAGACAGACAGACAGACAGACAGACAGACAGACAGACAGACAGACAGACAGACAGACAGACAGACAGACAGACAGACAGACAGACAGACAGACAGACAGACAGACAGACAGACAGACAGACAGACAGACAGACAGACAGACAGACAGACAGACAGACAGACAGACAGACAGACAGACAGACAGACAGACAGACAGACAGACAGACAGACAGACAGACAGACAGACAGACAGACAGACAGACAGACAGACAGACAGACAGACAGACAGACAGACAGACAGACAGACAGACAGACAGACAGACAGACAGACAGACAGACAGACAGACAGACAGACAGACAGACAGACAGACAGACAGACAGACAGACAGACAGACAGACAGACAGACAGACAGACAGACAGACAGACAGACAGACAGACAGACAGACAGACAGACAGACAGACAGACAGACAGACAGACAGACAGACAGACAGACAGACAGACAGACAGACAGACAGACAGACAGACAGACAGACAGACAGACAGACAGACAGACAGACAGACAGACAGACAGACAGACAGACGGACAGACGGACAGACAGACAGACAGACAGACAGACAGACAGACAGACAGACAGACAGACAGACAGACAGACAGACAGACAGACAGACAGACAGACAGACAGACAGACAGACAGACAGACAGACAGACAGACAGACAGACAGACAGACAGACAGACAGACAGACAGACAGACAGACAGACAGACAGACAGACAGACAGACAGACAGACAGACAGACAGACAGACAGACAGACAGACAGACAGACAGACAGACAGACAGACAGACAGACAGACAGACAGAGGTGTGGCTCGAATGGGTGTGGCTCGAATGGGTGTGAAGTCAGAGCAACCTTTCACCTCACACCTGTCACCTTAAGTAGCTGCATACAAGACAAGGTTTTAGGAGGGATGCTGGCTACCTTACATACATTCATGCATCCACTAGATTTTAAGCCATGGAAACTGAAAGTAACAGCTCTATTTCAAATCCAACGACCCATTTTAAGAATGCCTTTACATTTATTTTGAGTTCATCTTCATACCCAATAATCCGAATAAATATCTTCTAATATTAAATGAATATTTTGAGAATATTCTCAATTCTAGAATCAAAAATAAACGTTTTTGATCTTGGCATATACATAAGCATATTGCATATAAATAGCATACATAGCACTAATGAAGTTTTTGGCCACAGAAGTCGGAAGATTTTGTCGGAGGAATTGCTATATTTCTAAACCGTTTAAGTTCCTCTTGATAACGAGTGACGCAATAGTTTAGGTGATTTCTAAATCAGCTGCAGCAAGACACATAGCAATGCCGTTTTCTACTTGCCTCGGATTTATTTTGTCTCTTCCTTTCCCTGCACAACCATCATCCACAACCACAACACAGCTACTTGCTCACGCACGATAAGTCGATACCTCACCTTAACGGTCCCGACTTCGCGTCACAAACACTTCAAAATTAGAAAAGCTAGTAATCATCACTTGTTCTTCTGGAGAATTCTCATATGCCATTTCCAAATCTCTACGCACCGGGGAATATTGAAATAGACATCAAGAAGAAAAACAAAAGTGATAAAACATTTCTTTCGTTTGCGGCGGTACAACTCCGAAATAGAACACCAAACGGAAAAACCACCGCAGCACAAACGCTTTGGAAATAAATTGAATTACACCCACTATGTGTCATCCAAAATATCTACTTATTTGAGTTGAATAATCAAATAATGCTATGACCAAGTTTTGTGAAAACGACACAGCGAAACCAAAACGCCTCATTTTCAAAGCAGGGCCTGCTTCAATCTGGAGTTGGGACGTAATTCTTCTGTGTTGGAAATTTATTTGTAGTCTAAAAACCATTTTCACCTACCTTAGAAGAAAATTAAAGCTAGATTTATCAAAAAATTGTTCGTACTTTGTAGTAAAATTTAACACATGGCTATGAATAACTGGCATCGAATGCTACTCAATTATACCCAGCTCAGTTCTAGAAAGTCCATTAACATTGTGGCCGCCACAATTGACATAAGCCCTCAATTTGCGTTTTCAAAGCCAAAAATCTCAATAAATATTGGGTCGACGTTTCTGCTGTTCTTATTTTTAGCTTATTCTTCCTCTTATTTGAAACCGCGAGGTGGTAATGGTTGACATGAGATTCTCAAACGTTTCTCCTTATTAACAGCGCTATTGTGGATTGAGCTCAGCGAAGTTCCAATGGCGATATAAAAGTACAATGGAGCTGTTGGATTATAATCATCAAAAGTGGATTGAATGGTGGCGATCATTAATTAAGAATAGTTTACGATTGGGATGTGGAGGTTGTGGCTATGCCATTCTTTGGCGTTATATTCGCGATATACCTGCAAGGCATAAGTTCCGTGAGAAGAACAGTCGCTGCGAAATATTTCCACTCAATAATTTCGTCCCCCCAGGCGTCCCACTGAGCTCATATTTATTATCAAAAAAAAAAACTCTCAAAGGGATGCCACAGTGGAACTTGGAGCAATTGCTGGAATTGAGTATTTTGTTTTCATCGCAGTAGGCAGTGCCTCGGTTTTATCGACCTAATTTTCAATCATTATTTCCGTTGATGAATATGTATAATTTGCGGGATATTCATTCTTATTTCTTAGCATTTCAAGCTTATTGCTTTCACAATTAGCTCATTGCTTGCTCTCAACTTAGTGTTCTATTAGCACTATCACAGTTAATCAACACCAATGCATCAAATTATATATTGTGTGGCAAGCACAATGATACTCTATGCCCAGGGAAGTCGATAAAATTTGAGGGGGGATACTCATTATATAATTAGAATTTTGAAAAAAGATTAGATTTAAAAAGGTGCATGAAATGCAAGACAGTCGGGAGATCAACTTTACCTTAAACATTTAGTTCGCATAGGATACAAAAAGTTGTATCAGATTTCGTAAACTCTTCTTCTCACAATGATTTCTAAGAACACTAAATTCACCCACGTGGAGCAACATGCTAAAATATAAGTTGAAAGAAGTTTATTTTGTGGCTGAAAAAAATGTTTTGGTTCCCTCTACTACAGGCACACCCACCATCCTAACGCGTTGAAACTCGATAGTGTTTTGTTTTTATTTTTGGGTTTTTCTACGGTGAAAAATTAAGTCTGAAGTAACAAAAACGCAAAACGATGCAAGCTAAAGACTGTATTCGATGAAATTTGGACACACGCAATTGTTCGTAACTTTTTAGCGTGTGGGTAAAAATTATTGAAATTTTAACTGAATGTATTTCATTGTGTTGTGTCAATTGTGTAATGAGTTTCGTGAAAATTGGTCGAGGGATTTCAGTGATGGCTTCGAATGAAGAAATAGTGCGCCAACAAATTTTGGGCACTCACTTCGAAAACCCAAACGCTTCTCATCGATGGATCGGAAAACAGCTCGGAGTCGCACATTCAACCGTATCTCATGTGATCAAAACGTTCAAGGACCGTAAGACAACCAAGCGAAAAAATGGTAGTGGCAAAAAACGTGGCACATCAAATCCGGAGAAGGCCAGGATGGTATTGAACCAATTTAAGCATTATCCCATCATTTCGATCAGGGATGTTGCGAAAAAGGCGAAAGTTTCAGTTTGTTTTGTGCAGAAAACAATGAAACGTTCTGGATTACATGTGTACAAGGGCCAGAAGGCACCGAACCGGAGCGATAAACAGAACTCGATGGCCAAAAGTCGTGCAAGAAAACTGTACAGGGAGTGGCTCACAAAACCGTTCTGCATTGTGATGGACGATGAGACCTACATTAAAGCCAAACACCAAACAAATCCCAGGACAGGAACACTACGTCGCCACCTCTAAGTTGGCCGTTCCGGAGAGTGTACGGAAGAAGAAACTGTCGAAATTCGCCAAAAAATTCCTTGTCTGGCAAGCGATCTGCGGATGAGGCAAAATGAGTCAGCCCTTCATCACCTCTGGGACCGTCAACGGACAAATCTACAAGGACGAATGCCTCCAAAAACGACTTCTGCCCTTCTTGAGATCTCACGATGGCCCGACACTGTTTTGGCCGGATTTGGCATCTTGCCACTATGCCCGGCCCGTCTTAGACTGGTACAAAGATAATAATGTAGTTTTTGTACCAAAAGTCGTCAACCCTCCAAACACTCCGGAACTTCGCCCAATTGAAAATTTTTGGGCAATCATGAAGGCAAAGCTCGTTAAAACTCCAAAACTGATAGAAAATGAGCTTGAACTAAAGAAAATGTTAAAAGTAAGTAAGCAAGTCGGTCCTATCATTGCCCAAAGGTGCAGGCATTTGGGTTGGGAGAAGAGGTTCAATAATCCAATGATGTCAAAACTTAACCATTTAGTAGTACTTTATTTCCAGAAAGTTTGAAAAGAATCGGGCTCAAGGAAAATTTTTGGTGACCTTTTTTGTGTGTCCAAATTTCATCGAATACAGTCTTTAGCATCAGCAAACCACTCACGACTGATGTTTTTTCCAATATTTCCATCAATATATATTAACCTACTCTCATGTCAATTGTATCACTGCCATCTAACGAGAATCGCTAGAACTATTATATCCGATAAAATGTACCAAGTAAAATCACAATCTACTTTTTAAAAAATGCCATAAAACAGTCGTTGACAAAAATAGATCCATCATATTCCGCTTGAACATTACCGTCAACACGTCCATTTGGCACTATTATGGAAAGGCAAAGGGTAAATGCACCCTTCTTTTTGGGGAAATGCTCCTTAAACTTTGGAAAAATGCTCATTAGATGCGTTTGCCCGGTATAATGCAATCGGAGGTATTAACCTTCTGGTTAGCGCTTGCCGGGTGTTTTGACGGGTCTTCAGTTTCTTCATGATTGTATAGTTCTGACGGGTTTTAAGTTTCTGAATTTAAGAGTCGTCAAAACGAAATTAAGACTTGTCAAAGCGAAATTAAGACTCGTCAAAATGAAATTTAAACCCGTCAAAACTTCCTCGAAGATTGCGGAGCGAAAATCCGCTATACAATCTTGAAGAAACTTAAGACCCGTCAAAACAACCGGCAAGCGCTAACCAGAAGGTAAATACCTCCGATTGCATTATACCGGGCAAACGCATCTAAGGAGCATTTTTCCAAAGTTTAAGGAGCATTTCCCCAAAAAAGAAGGGTGCATTTCCCCTGCTGCCATTATGGAAATAACTTTTGGCTAATGACACAGTTTCCTTTAGGTTGTTGTCAGCTTGGTAGTGCTTTTTGATTTCAACAATAAAGCATGGGGAAGTAAGATATCTCACTGGGTTTTTTTCTTTGGAAACTGTTGGGAAACTGTGGTCGATAAGGGTTGAACAACATCTTGTAGGCATCCAAAACTTCACAATCATAATAATGATTAATGTGCCAACTTTTTATACGAAAAATACACCATCTTAAAGTCGCTTCATGTTGAGTATGGTTGTACTGCAAAAAATTAGCGTTGTATGTTATTGTTTACCCTGATCTTGGAACAGCGCCCCGGGGGCTGAATCCGTTCTCTACCTTATGTATATATATATACCCATCAAATATTCACGTTGAAGAGGCTCAATTTATCACATCAACCGAGTGCTTCACAGTTGTCGTTTCTTACACAAAGTAAAATGTATAGCATTATGTTCATCGCCTAGAATTCGTATCTCCTTCCCGTTTCCATCTCTCCTTATATTATAATCCACTCTGTCACTAGAGGAATCAATTTCACCTTCGATTATGCATGCATATCTCGTGTGGTTTATAAAAGGCGAGTTAATTGGCCCTTTCCATCGAAGCTCGATAAACATTCAAGTATAGAAATTTCCATCATCCCCAGTGTTTCGCTGCCCGAAGCAAAAGGAAGCTTGTCCTACAAGAAACCGTATGAACCTTTCTCCCTTGGAAGCCTTTAACGATCATAATATTCAAATTACGGATAATGTTATCCTAAAGAGATTATTTGTATGCAAGTCTCTGAAAATTGAAAACGAACGATGCCCTAGCTGATGATTGACTGTAGCTCGCAGGATGTGAGCTCATTATTTCCACACCGAAGGGTGAACAACACCACACAGGGTGTGGCAGAAAATAATGCGAAAATGTTCAAACCTGAGTATTGGGTTAATTCGTGTAGCTAGTGACTAATTTCTGTCGAAAGTGTATTGGTGTATGTTAACTTTCAAGTGCTGCATCCAAACATTCTATTTGTTCTATTGCAAATTCGTCAAAATGTTCGCGAAAGAAGTGATCAACAATTTGTTGCTCGCCCAAAAGAAGCCGAAAGAGATTGCCAAGGTGGTAGGGTGCCATTTGGCAACAGTTTACCGCATGAAAAAGTCCCCACAGGATGGTACCAAGCAGCGGAAGCCGGGAAGCGGACGTCCGCGCTTTGCACGCACGCTGAACGTGATCAAATCGGTCCGTGCAAAAATTGCTCGCAACCCGGTGCGTTCCATAAGAAAACTTGCAAAGGAAGCCAATATTTCGGAGAAATCCATGCGGAGAATCATCAAAGAAGACCTGCATGCATCTTCCAGAGCCAGAGTGAAACGCCACTTGATTACGGACCGGGTCAAGGAACTACGAGTGACTCGTTCCAAAAGATTGCTTTCCTTGTTGAAAGAGGAAAAAATGATAATCCAGTTCTCCGACGAAAAGCTTTTCAGCATCGATGCTGTGGCCAACAGCCGCACGGACCGGTTCATTTCATCGCAGAAAATGGAGAACGTTCCGGAAAAAGTGAAATTCAAATCCGGCTGGTGTCATGATGTTTGGCTTGGTGGCGTCCAACGGTTTGAAAATGCCGCCTGTTTTCATTGATGCTGGAGTTAAAATCAATACCGAAGTGTACATCGGTATTTTAAAATACCAAGTGCTTCCCTGGGCGAAGGCCAACTTCTCCGAGGACCAAAACGTTGTCTTACAGCAGGATGGAGCGCCGTGTCACACGTCCAATCGAACCCAACAATGGTTGAACGATAACATGAAGTTTTGGCTGAAGGATTTGTGGCCCCCTAGCAGTCCAGATCTTAATCCGTTGGATTATTCGATTTGGGCATATGTTGAAGCACGAGCCTGCAAAATATCACACCCTAGTGTGAAAACCCTGAAGTCAACCATAACACGCACATGGCAGTCAATGTCGGAGGACTACGTCCGAAAAGCATGCTCTGGCTTCCGGCGTCGGCTCGAGGATGTTATTAATAAAAATGGAGGACACATTGAATAAATTTGTTTAAAAGGACTTTATAAAGATAACTGCACTCGAAAATGTTGATATTATTGCTTGAATTAGCTGAAAATGGGATTTGAAAGAAATAGAACAAATTTTCGCATTATTTTCTGCCGCACCCTGTACGACAATAACCTCATCACAAACAGCCGATAATCGCATAACAGTCCCTAATGCGTATTCGAATGTGCTGACTAATGAAAATTGGAGGTAAGTAGTGTAAATAAAAAAAAAATACTCAATCTTCGAAGCAACTGGGGCCATAAAATTCCTTTTGACTTTTGACACAATATTTTTTTTTCACATGTAAGACAGATATACGATTGTAGGCAGGTAGGTTTCTTGGTGGGCGATAGGTCCTCGGCTGATAGGTCATTAATTTACATCAAAGAACTGTTCACTGACTACTGGGATTTGAATGACGCAGACGAATACATACGGAGTGTACAAATTAGAAAGGTTCGATCACTGCAAACTAATTAACAAAATTATCTGCCGAAACATTGTCTTTTGTGACCACCAGTATACCTCGGAAGGAAACAATCCCAAAAATAAACATGCTACTTATAGCGGGAATTTAATTTGTCCGCTGGCTTAGTTATTATGACGTTGCATTTTACAAAGGAAGTTGTCACTGGCTTTGTATTAGGTAAAGGGATGTGAAGCATTACCACGAATAAGGACAAAGGATGATACCTCCACCCACCGTGATGTTTCAGCTACCCTGCATCGTACTTAGTAGAATTTCTGTATTTAGTTAGGGCGTTCCATAACCACGTTTCCTGCAAAAATTCAACTAAATTAGATGGAAAACAGCAAAAGAAAAATGCGATGGATTGCGCTTCCATCCACTTTCGTCATTCGGGAGATAGTTGTGCACACAAAAAAGGAGGGGATCTCTAAAATTGGCTAGGAAAATATTCCGGCTTTTAGCAATGCCTCAGGGCATTGCCTCTTGCACCACCCCACTAACCGTGTCTTTTCTCGGACCTTTTCTAACATAAATAAACAACTCATCGTTTAGTGTCACATTCAATTGGCGTCTCCTTGGGTGGAATATTTATTATAGTAGTATATATTGTCATCGCTGATAACAATGTAGGTGAAGGATACACTTTGCTGGTGGAAGTCGAATGATAACTGCTTTAAATGTACATTGAATAAGGAAGAAAAATTTATTATGAAGGATCACAGCAGTTTTTAGGGTAGAGTTACCATTAGTTAAGGTATTAGTACACTTAAAATGGAATTTCATTTATATTACAATTAGCTGAACTCGTTGCGTGCGCTGCTACGCTTGCAACTAAATGAAGGAAAATTTAATTTAACTGGCGCGTTTATGGTTTTTTTTTCGGAATGAGTTTTCTTTTTCTTGAATAAAAAAGGATAAGGGATTCAACCTTCTATCAAAACATGCTTCTTATCCGAGAAATAAAGCTTGCTTCAGATAGAATTGGAACAAAAACAATTGCCTGTATTTCAGTTATTTATTATTGAATTCAAGATCTTTTTCCATACAAATGTAGCGTTTTCTTCATACTTTTAAGAAAAAATACGGATAAAATTATTCGTCACGGTTTCAAAGGAATTCTCGAATTTTTCCTTTAACACGGCTCATTAGGCGGCGCACACCTTCTTCGTCCATCGTTTTAGCTATCTTATTCCACCAGACATCTGATTGATGTCTTTGACAACCTTTCCCTTTGCCTTGAGTCCCCTCTTCATGATTGCCCAGTATTTCTCAATAGGGCGGAACTGGGGGCAGTTGGGTGGGTTAAGGTTTTTCGGAACAACCTGGACCCCTTTCTCTGCATACCATTCTTGAACGACTTTGCTGTAATGACAGCTTGCCAAATCTGGCCAAAACATTACGGGATGGTCGTGGGATCGAATGAACGGCAAAATTCGTTTTTGGAGACACTCTTTTTGGTATAGTTCCGACGTCATTGTCTTATTTGTAACGAAAACTTTCGTTTTTTTGCCACAGCTGCAAATGCCCTGCCAAATCATAAATTTTCGTGCAAATTTGTCGGCAAAAACAAATTTAAATTTGGCTGGAACATCCCCCCGAGCCGTTGCCAAGTAAAATTTTTGACCTGGGATTTGCCCGAAGTCAGCCTTGACATAGATTTCATCGTCCATCAGAAGACACCCGTCGAACTTGGTCAGCACCTGGTCGTATAGCTTCCGAGCACGGATTTTGGCCACACTATTCTGTTTTATGGTCCGATTTGGCTGTTTGCTAGCTCGATACGACTTGATTCCTTCCCGGAGTCGAGTTCTCCTCACGGTACTATGGGCAGCACCGAATTTTCTGGCCAAATCACGGTCCGACAGATTGGGATTCCTTTTAATCGTCTTCAAAATCTTACTACGCAGTTTCCGGTCGACAGTTCCACTCCGACGATTGGCTTGAGGCTTCCAAATCGTCGTCAATGTTTCCTTATACCGTTTGATAACGCGCCATACGGTATTTCCGGGCAATTTCAGCTGTTTAGCTAGCCTAGATGCAGACCACAATTGATTTTCCAAATAACTGTGCACAATTTTTTCCCTTCTTTCGGCTTCCATGTTGATTGTTTACAAAGTACAGTCGATTTGTGGAATGTCAAAAATACATACGTGAAGCTGACAAAATTCCCGACACGTGGGCGCCAAGAACTTCCAAATCCGTCCACCAGGAGCGCCACAATATGAGCAAACGTTTGTTCCAATTCTAAATGAAGCAAGCCTTACACGTTTTGTGTTTAAGTAACCTGGATAATTCTCAGTTTTGGTAAAAATTTGTGTTTCATTTGTATGGGAGCCCTCCCTTCCAGAGGGGAGTGGTTTCTCAAACCACCATACAATCATTGCCTTCAAAACCCCCACATGCCAAATTTGATTCGATTTGCTTGATTGGTTCTCGAGTTACGAAGAAATTTGTGGCCCATTTGTATGTGAGTCCCACTTCCTGAGAGATTAGGGGTCTCAAACAATCATAAGAACTTGCCCCAGCCCCAAAAACCCCTTCATATAAATTTTCACATTGGTCGGTTCAGAACTGTCCGAGTCTATAAGGGTCTGACAGACAGACAAACAGACAGAAATTCATTTTTATGTATATAGAAATCTAGCCTCCAAAACCCCCATTTGCTAAAAGTGGTTTCATTTACTTGATTAGTTCTCGAGTTATTCAGAAATTTGCTTTTTATTTGTATAGGAGACCCCCCCCCCCTTAAAGATGGGTATTGAACTGCCATAGAAACATTTCTTGCCTCCAAAAACCTCAACATGCCAAAATTGGTTCCATATGCTTGATTAGTTCTCGAGTTATGCAGAAATTTGTGCTGCATTTGTATGGAAACCCCCCTCTCGCCCCCTTCCAGATTGCGGAGGGGTCTCAAACTTCCATAGAAACATTTCTTTCCTCCAAAAACCTCCACATGCCAAAATTGGTTCCATATGCTTGATTAGTTCTTGAGTTATACACAAATTTGTGTTTAATTTGTATGAGAGCCTCCCTCAGAGGGCGAAGGGGTCTCGAGTTACCTTAGAAACACCTGCCAAATTTGGTTCCATTTACTTGATTAGTTCTTGAATTATGAAGAAACTTGTGTTTCATTTGTATGGGAGCACCGACCCCCCCCCCCCCCCCCCGCTACCAGAGAGAGAGGAGGGGCCGCGAGCTACCGTAGATACATTTATTGCCTTTAAACCCGAGTAACACATCTTCATGGTTTTATGTTGAGAAAGCTTCTATAAAACCAAATCTAGTCATGTAAACGCCTCCAAAATCTTCCACATGCTAAATTTGGGTTCTGTTACCGTTGGAAATAAAATCTTTAGAAGTTTGCCGAGTAGAAATAGTTTATGATTATGTTTTTAGTGTTCTAGAATTAGGTTTTTGTTATTTATTGACATTATTAATGTCTATTTAAATAAGTACGAGTTATTAATGATATTGAAAAGCATGCACACGTTGAATAAAACATTTAAATAATCGTGAACAAAAACAACATTTGTAATAGCACGAGTTTAGTACACACAACACAAAACACACTAAAATCTGCTGCATGGGAGCCATCAAAAGGATTGTCGCGAGTTGTGCAAAGGAAGCATAAAGAGTGAAGGAGAAAATAATGAAAAGGGTAAGCTACTGGGTAGCTTGGTCTCTTTAAGATATCGAACGCCATAAGGAACAGACCATTTGAGCCATTAGAGCTAAAGCTTCATTACGAAATCTAGGGAAGTGATACCAAACTGTTCACGTGGAGATTTAAACAATCAGGTATACCTTTAAGCATTTATAGCCTTCAATTGGATAAAACCAACCCAGTAGCTCCTTAAACTAATTACTCCTAACCTATAAAACGTTCTACACTTTATGAATAGGACCCAATAGCACTTAGTTAAAGCAACCCAACCCACATGTCCCAGGGAATCGACCAATGGAACGACACCCAACACATACCGCGAGAAGTTAACGGTATTCGGAAAACCCTCCAATGTCGGACGAACGCCCTTCCCGACCCATCATCGGACGTAAACCACGCACGCCCAGATCCAGCAGCAGCCGGCCGACACATCGACACCCACACACACACACACACCCCAAAATTGTAAGTTGGTTAAAAATAAATTTAAAAGGAGTCGGGCTTAGTTGTATTTATTTGCTCCCTTGAATAGCAATCCTTGGAAAAAAGCCGACCCTGAGTGTAAAAAGGCCTCAAGCTCGAGCTAGCCAGTCGAAACAAAAGAGGCCTTGAGAGCCCACACTCAATGGTCCCCGTGGCTTAGACCAGGGATCGAGGACATTGAAGAAGGATCCGTCTGACCCCCTAGTAACAGTTCTTTTCCTTGATAAGTTCTCGAGTTATGCAGAAATTTATGCTTCATTAGTAGGAGAGCCCCCCTTTCTAGAGATGGGAGGGGTCAAAAACCATCATAAGAACCTTTCCCGGCTCCAAAAATTCCTGCATACAAATTTTCACGCAGATCGGTTCAGTTGTCTCCGAGCCTATTAGGTTCAGACAGACAGACAGAAATCCATTTTCATATATATATATATAGATATCGAAGGTAGGTCTAACGAATCTATTCGTTGTTTTCTGCAACAAAACGGATTTGTACTTTTTTAAAGAAACTACATTTGTATCCAATGCCACACGCGCAAATATCAAAAGCACGAAGCATTTTTGACACAGAAAGGACATTCCCCAAGTGACACGAAATGTTGTACTGTATGCATTTTTGCTTTAATGTGACAAATAGTAATGTTGCCGTTTCGGTGATGGAAAACTATTTATGATACTACTATCTCAAGCAACACAAAGCAGTCAAAATTGGTTCCAGCTCACTGGATTGTGACTTAATTGATTCACATTGAGGTTAAGGAGTGTATCGAATATAAGCTATCCACATACATTTGCGTTGTACGCATGTATTTGTGATGGTTTTTTATGCTCTGAACACTGCATGCTGTGCGTTTGACTGTCAGCTTTCTTTTGTTTACTTGTTTGTGCGGTTCAAATTCTGCGTTTTCAAAATGTCGCGTATTGAAAAGGAAGTGAAAATTAAGGTTCTGGGCACATGGCTAAGTGAGAAGGGTATTACTATGCGAAAATTGGCGAAGCGGTTTGGAATTCATCATGCGAGTGTTAAAACCATCATTAATAAGTTTGGGGAACACTATTCTTTGGATGAGCTACCAGGAAGAGGCAGAAAACCCGGTTCTTCCAACCCGAAACTGGAGCAGAAAGTGGTATCTCTAATCATGAAGAACAAATCAATGTCAATATGTGATTTGGCCAAAAAAGCAGGAACGAGTGTCGGAATGATCCAGCGTATCAAGAGGCGAAACCACCTGAAGACCTACAAGAAACAGAAAATCTCGAAACAAAGTGCAGAACAGAAGAAGCGAGCAGCAACAAGGGCCCGGAAATTGTATTCGCGTCTTTTGCAGCGTCCGGATGCATGCGTTTTGATGGACGATGAGACCTATGTAAAGGAGGACTCAAAAAACCCTTCCAGGTCCACAATACTTTACTGCCGTCGTTGGGGAGGATGTGAGCGATGCGGACAGGTCGATTCAAGTGGAGAAATTCGGTAGAAAGGTACTGGTATGGCAAGCAATATGTTCCTGTGGTTTGAAGTCAACCATTTTTTACACTACCGGAACTATAAATGCGGAAATCTATCGATCTGAGTGTCTCCAGAAGAGATTGTTGCCTTTATATAAGAAGCATAGTATACCTCCACTGTTTTGGCCGGATTTAGCGTCGGCTCACTATGCCAAAACCACTGTCAATTGGCTTGCGGAAAAGGGTATAGATTTCGTTGAGAAAAATATCAATCCACCAAATTGCCCTCAGCTTCGACCCATCGAACGTTACTGGGCAATCGTGAAGAGGGTCTTCAAGAAGACTGGTAAGGCAGCTGGGAACATGCAGGAGTTCAAAAAAAATTTGGGCTCAAGCGTCCAAAAAATGCGATGCAACACTTGTCCGGAACTTGATGAAGAGCATTCGATCCAAAGTTCGAAAATTCGTGAAGGAATAACTTAAATTTCATCCGGTCTTCATTATGTTCAAGTTTAACCTCGTACAATAAAGGATCAATTTTTTGTATGAATACAATATCGGTTTTCAACATAATTTGAAAGAAAGTTTGTGGATAGCTTATTTTCGATACACTCCTTACATCAACAGAACTGCAACAAGTGGGCTGCTAGGAATAAAATTGAAATAGCGCAGAAAGTGGAGCTTTTGAAACATAATTTAAATCTTGGGCTTCGTAAAACAAATCGTTGTCGGTTTTCAAAAAGGTATTCATGGACTAGGTTTGAACCATAAACCCTAAGCTTACTAGATTGGTCTTCTTACCACTCGACCATTTCAACATGTGAGAAATGGAACAATTAGAATCCCCTTAAACCATATCATCATTATTTAAACCAGCGCCAATGTGATAGGGGACATAGTTACTCGTTTTAACATAAGAGAATTCAGGAGTAGGAAAGTAAATTTAATTAAGCATAACTCAATTACGTTCCTGTTTCAGCGGAAAACACGAATGTGATATAAATAGATTTTTGATAGTTTTAAGTCTTGTTTTAAAGTAAAGAAACGGTCATTCGACGTACAATACGACACATACCTGACTAGTTGTGTTAGTATTTGACATTTCAAGAATATGTTTGTTTCTAAAAATACGGAAGACTTGTGTTGCTACATTTATGCAACATTATATGCAAACACGCAAGAAGTCAGATGTAAACAAACATGTCCTAACTCAAAACAGCAAGCAGATATATGACATAATAAGTGAATCTAGATTCGAATAGCATGAAACGTACATCTACATTACTAAACTAGTCAAATTGCACTTTTATAGATCTACAGCATGACACATGGAAAATATAACTTTTATATTTATGTTTTTGGTGCTACTTGGGTCGTGCATTGTACGAAAACAATGCAAATGCTTCGAATATTCTACAAATTAGAAGAAACGTGGTTACATGAATGACTGACTATATAGACTCGAAATGTAATTTAAAAAAAAAAACCCACGCAACCACGAGGAGTTGTTCGGCGTTTTTTTTTAATGTTTCTGACATGGGGCGCGATCCTGTATTTTTGGGGAGAACTGTTGGTGAATCCGTGGTTGATATCACAAGGCCGTGAGATGTTACTTGATTAATGAGTATGAAGTTTAACTCTCGGCAGCGCTTTAATTTTAATTTTGGTATAAATCAATGATTCCCGCCCATCCTAGCAGCAACATCAACATCTATGAATGCGATAAAAGGGAAGCAGCGATTGGCTGGTTTTCACGAAATTCATTTCGAGCATTGTACGTACAAAAAGGTGTGATGATAGCATTTCCAGACCAGACGAAAATATGACACATTTTTTTATGAACAAAATCCATGTATACGAAACGGGTGAAATCTAATTAACGAAAATAATGTTTCAGTGCATCTTTGAAGTGTCACTAGAATGGTATAAAGAAAACTTCTGAAAACAGGTGTTGTATGATCTTTTTTTTTCTGAAAAAAAAAATGTTATCAGCATTTGCAGGACTATTGAATAAGCCTGCCTGCGTTAAATTTCGGACACTAAGATAATGCCAGCAAAAAAAATCTAGACATAATTCCACAAAACCGATTGTTTATTTCAGTATAATAGAGTTATTTATACAGTAAAAACAGTTGATTGAGATGTTAATCCCTCTTTTTGAAATTTTTTCGAACCTTCTGTGGTACACCCGCCGCGTCAGATTCCGTACAGCATCCTCAGATACGCTTGAAATCGGCAAAATTAAATTTTATTATTCAACTCGTGTTGCCTTCGAGGACGATACAGTGATTATAGCGATCTTCCAACGTTTCGATACCATTTTTGTAGTAAGGGTCTATTCATAAACCACGTAGACTCATTTTTGAAAATCTCAGACCGCCCCCACAAAAGTCTACGTGGTTTATGAATAGCCCCTAAGATTTGTCTCTAGCCTCAAAATAGGCCTCGCATAGGTAATCGGCAAAAACTTCTTCATTGGCGCTAAATGTCTTTCCAGCGAGCATTCTCCTGAGAGCTGCGATGTGTGAGAAGCAATGTCAAACCCAATTCATGCAATTTCGCCATCGTTTTCATTTATTTGTGTCACGGTGCATTGTATTAGTGAAACAACACTTTCTTCATCTTCAAATGTGGCCGTTTGGATGGATTAAATTCTAGTGGCGCCATCCATGTGTCAGGTCAAAGACTTATCTACCCATCTGTTACATATATCATATTCTCTTACGTACACGCAAAAAAAAAAACAGCAGTAGAAAATACCATTTCGAGGGTTAAATTAAGCGCAAACACCAACAACTTTCACCTGACTATAAATGCGTTTGATTTGACCATGCCTACAATTAGATCGACCATGGTGCGGTTGATATCAATATGAGGTCTGTCAAATATACCACAAATGTTAAAGGTTGTACCATAAACGTAGTAAATTTGACTGAAATTTCATGGTAGTTTTAAAGATAGGCATAGTCGGGTAAAATGGTAGTTTTTACTACAAGAATTTTTTCTGTGTATGTATAAAATCGAGACAAAATCTCAAAAGGTCGAAAGTAACAATTGTAAACAATGACTTAAAACGTACATTTCCTGGAAATGCCAGGTTGCGAACATCTATATCCACTACTCCCTGTATCTGTTTCTGGTGCTATTTTATTTGTGGGAGCAAGCAGATCCCAGAAAAATACGCTAGAAGTAATTTTATACAAATGTTACTCTCGACCTTTTGACTATTTTGTCTAGAAATCATATAATCGGGATGTGGAAGGGGCCATCAGGGCAAGGGCTGAAGGGAATTAGATGGGGAAAGTGAGAATGCCAACTCCCCGCTGCTAACTGTTTGTGTATAAAAGAAGGGTTCTTCTCCCAACTCATTGTGGCAGCCTGTTGTTCACTAGCTCGCTTGTCCAAATGTTCAATCCTGTTGTTGGAAGGAGACTCTTTATAATCCCGTGGAAAGGTATAGGTGAAGTTGCCTATCGATCCATCCCACCCGTTTTTGGCCCTTCATAGAATGATATGATGAGGACAATCAGTGGTTATTAAAGCTTGACCAAGTCAAAGTTAGTTTCCATGCTACAATGAGTGGTAGTAGTTAGTTTTAAACTGAATTTTCATTAACGATTAGAAGTATCCATCTCTAAATTAATTATTTACTATTTGATTTGAATGTTGGCTGCGGAAAAATCTTCGGCTAGGTTGTAATGATTTGGGAAATGAACAAACTACAATTCCCCTAGATCAAAATGCAAAACACAACAATATACTAGATTAGTCATAAAGTTTTGACAGCGAAAATGAAAAAACATTTTTTTAGAGGAAATCACTTCGTTGTCCCATCACGGAAGTGACTTTCTGGAATGCCTGCAATATGTATACTCCTCTACGACGGCTCCTCTTCGTTGGATGAAAAATGCTTTCCACGAAGAAGTTTTTTGAGGTGTGAGAATTGCCAGAAGTCAGAGGGAGCTTAATCTGGCGAATAGGGTGGATGCTGCAACAATTCGTACCAAAATTCACTGATTTTCGCGGTGGTTTTTTGAACTGTGTGAGCAGGTGCATTGTCTTGATGAAAAATGATTTTCTTCTGCAAACCGTGTCTTTTTCACAAGTTTTTTATCCAACTGCACAGTGGTCAAAAAGTCGATTTTAACGCTCTTAACTCATAGCTCCCTAAATTGTAGAGCTAAAGCGATGGCGTCTTTGGCAAAGTTGATGGATATGACAAGCTTCATATTTTGACGGCATGATTTTTGTGATCAATCCCTCTAAAAGTGAGATAAAAATATTTTTTTTTAGGATTTTAAGATAGAGAGTTGATGTCTTCAGCAAAATTGTAGAAAAAGTCAATACAAACAACTTTGCTGAAGACATATAAATCGTATGTTTCACCCAATTGGAGATAGAGAGCGTTTTGTAAGAACTAACCACCAAAATCACATTTTTCACCGAAACATTTTGTTTTTAATTTTAAGGACAATATGATGTTCTACAAAGTTATTTGCAATATCAAAATACGAAATTTTCTAGAACATACTATACCTGTATTATTTCAGTGGGATGAGTTATTGAACTTTTTCCGGTTTTTTTTTTGCCGTATTTTCGACGGCTGTACCACACTTAGTAGCAGGTAGGAGCAGATAGAGTTGACTGCATCTAATAGTACATTATATGAACTTTTAAGTGGTGGTTAGTTAGTCCGTCCACGACCGTCTACTGGGGAGTTATACTCAAAACAAATATCTCCTACCGTGAGGAGAACTCGACTCCGGGAAGGAATCAAGTCGTATCGAGCTAGCAAACAGCCAAATCGGACCATAAAACAGAATAGTGTGGTCAAAATCCGCGCTCGGAAGCTATACGACCAGGTGCTGACCAAGTTCGACGGGTGTCTTCTGATGGACGATGAAACCTATGTCAAGGCTGACTTCGGGCAAATCCCATTCAAAAATTTTACTTGGCAACGGCTCGGGGGGATGTTCCAGCCAAATTTAAATTTGTTTTTGCCGACAAATTTGCACGAAAATTCATGATTTGGCAGGGCATTTGCAGCTGTGGCAAAAAAACGATAGTTTTCGTTACAAATAAGACAATGACGTCGGAACTATACCAAAAAGAGTGTCTCCAAAAACGAATTTTGCCGTTCATTCGATCCCACGACCATCCCGTAATGTTTTGGCCAGATTTGACAAGCTGTCATTACAGCAAAGTCGTTCAAGAATGGTATGCAGAGAAAGGGGTCCAGGTTGTTCCGAAAAACCTTAACCCACCCAACTGCCCCCAGTTCCGCCCTATTGAGAAATACTGGGCAATCATGAAGAGGAGACTCAAGGCAAAGGGAAAGGTTGTCAAAGACATCAATCAGATGAAGACCTGGTGGAATAAGATAGCTAAAACGATGGACGAAGAAGGTGTGCGCCGCCTAATGAGCCGTGTTACAGGAAAAATTCGAGAATTCCTTCGAAACCGTGACGAATAATTTTATCCGTATTTTTTCTTAAAAGTATGAAGAAAACGCTACATTTGTATAAAAAAGATCTTGAATTCAATAATAAATAACTGAAATACAGGCAATTGTTTTTGTTCCAATTCTATCTGAAGCAAGCTTTACAATATAAATGATGATAAATGCTGGTTGAGCCGGCATAAGCTGAAGGAATGTTATTTATCTGCTGGGGAAGCTGTATATGTTTGTTATGCTTGGTTTAAATTATGTATCCAAGATTGATAGATCTGATGTTGACTTTCTTATGGCTAGGATGTAATCCTAAAACATAGAAGATACATTGGGATCTAATCTAACCTAATCTAAAGAAATCAAATATAATCTAATAAAATAATCTGAATTTCATTGTGCAGATTGACATCACGTTTAATCACTGTTAATACTACTATTAATGTGAAAATTTGTATGAAAATAAAATTAGATAAACAGATATCAGCGACCGTAGCTCTAAAAACAAAAATTTCAAACAAACCAACTCGGTAAGTATCAGCTAATGCAGAATACGGATTCAGCTCTACGTAATTAGTGAAATAATAAACCTCGCACATACATACTGTCTGCGTAGAATTGGAAGATATACAAAGGTATAGAAAGGAAGCTCACCCAGATTCAAAGACGTCTTGAGTCGTAGCCACAGCGATTATCATCAAAATCGAGTCCGATCGCTTCTCAGATCAGTTGAGTTATTCACTCTGAGATCATGAAACAAACTTCACCTCATGATGAATTCATAGCCCTTCTGTCGCATAGCCGTATGAATTTTGGTTTTTCGTCAACCAACGCTTTGTTTTCACAACCGTCGGCAGCCTCGCAGTGGAGCACAAGCAGCTGATTTTCTTCTAGAACCGAATCAGCAAA
This sequence comes from Aedes koreicus, assembly GCA_024533555.2. Lineage (NCBI taxonomy): Eukaryota > Metazoa > Arthropoda > Insecta > Diptera > Culicidae > Aedes > Aedes koreicus. The sequence continues at coordinate 112,827 of JAHHFK020005078.1, read as the reverse complement.
AATATGTCCAAAACACAACAATGAATATTCACTCTGGAGAAAAATAAACGTAATGGCTGTCTTGTCCATTGAGCAAGATCTGCACTTTTCTAAACGTTTGAAGACCACAAATTTATAATATATTTTCAAATTTTTCATTTTTTTTCAATTCAAATAAAATTTTAAATAAAGCGAGGAAAAATGACACGTGAAAATTTTCACTTATTTCATAAAATTCAGTATGACATGAAGCAAAATTCAAATCCTATATCAAATACAGCTCATGTTGTTTTCATTATTTTTAAGAGTGTGTCCAAATCTCCTCAAACTACCCTACCGAGCTACTGAACCATTTGAAGCCGGTCACTCAGTTGGAACATAAATGTGAACGGGGGCTAGGAGGAGGACAGTTAAAGAAAACAATTATCATCGCTCACTAGTCTAATTCTTGGATAGGCAAAAAGTAAATCTACTGCCTGCAAAAGAACAAGTGTTTAGCTACTCCCTCACACATTTCCACCAAATAGAGTTTCGAAGTCATTCTGGAAATATATTTTGATTACCAATAAAACACAGGCAGTTCATTTCGAGGGGCATTTAATTCTCGGCAACGTACCATTGTATTGCGTAGGATGATGCCTCATCACGATTTCTAATGTTTATACCATCACCTACACAAGAAAAGCTTTCTTTTCATTCATTTTCAATATTGATCTTGATCCATTCAATTAGTTGGTTCTGATTCGGAGAAACGAAACTTCGGTGGCAAATTTACCATACAATCATTCTACACTTCTGAAAATATGTTCAAACTATGATTGGGTGCATTAGTTTTTGATATTAGTTTTCATCATAGAATCGATAAAATATGGCGAAAAAATTATATCAATTTTACTTTCTGGCGCCAGATACTCGAGCTCAAGCCAAAACTCGTTCACCTGCTCTTTGTACTTATCAAAGTCAAGTAATAAGAAGATTTGCTGTTTGAACTGTGGATCGTCAGAAATTGGACAAATCGAGAAGATGTAAATTTCCTTACCATGTTTGTATTGTGTGAGACTTTCGTATTTTGGTGCGTTCGAGGATCTGTTGCAAACATGTTTTGTTATGTATTCTTCAATATAGAGAATGGCCTACAACCAGCACTGTAACTAATTGTTATTATTTATATTGATATAAGCGTGGTTATGTTGAATGCGGCAGCCCCGATAACGCTGGTCCCCAGATGTGCGGGATACGTCATTAAAAGCCCCCAGTGTGGAACCTTGAGTTTGCCTATCCTATATGGCGAACGGTATGACTAACAGAATGCCAAACTTTTCTTCTTTTTTGCTTCCTGTTCATCTTTAATAAAAACTTATGCTATGTGATATGCTATCACCAACTGGCTCTCTAGAACTGGCTTACCAACTATCTTCTTGATTGAACACAAAATCAAGTTATGTTTTCCTTAGCTCCTTTTCTATTACATCGCTGATTGACACTAGGCGAAATACAATCCCAATTAGGTCCTAACCTCAACTAAACAAGAAACAAAAAGTTGTTTTAACCAATTTAACACTACTCCAATTCTCAATAGATGTTGTAGTGACCTGGAAAGAATCAATCCTACAATGGGTCTAACAATCAGTTTTCTAGACCATTGAACATACAATAAACAAAAAATACAATTATCCTTTCCTTCACACAACCACAACACATTTATTACACTAGACACCAAATCCCCCTCATACACTATATCCACATACAGCAACACAATTAATTTTACAGCAACACACAAATATTCCAAAAAAAAAAGAAATTTTTTATTGTTACATAACATCCTCCCTACTCTATTCATCCTCTCTTATTCTATTTACACAACACAAAAATGTTAAACACAAGTATTCTTATACATTTTTTTTTTCCGGACAATTTACTAAATTACACACACTATTTACTCTCATGTATGTCACATACATTTTATTGTTATCTATTCTATTATACTTTTCTATTCGGATGGCTTCTTTTAAACACCCCATTTTCCATTACTGCTTGAAAATAAGTGGACGATGATAAAATCGTATGTTTCAACATTCTTATTCTTGCTTTTGCACTTCTAAACAAAAAATATCACGCATGTTTCAAGCTCACCCAAATGATTAATACACGCTACCGCCGTTACAGTGCTAACACATGCTGAGCTTTTAAAATAAAACACAAAAACAAATGTCCTTGAGACACACGGAAAGGTCGCGAAAATGCTTAGTTCCCTATTGAAATCACACTGCCTAGCCTGTGGTTGGAATTCTTTTAGGCAATGTGGAGCAAAAAATCACAAAATTAATATCCATCCAGTGCACGGCTACATAGATTGAGTAAAATATATGTCGCTTTTATGTCCAATTCGATTCAGTAACTTAGCTACGGAGAGGTCGAAGTGTGCTTTGCTCGAAGATGGCAGTAAATATTTTTTCTTCCGTCAAATTTTCGATTTTTTTTTCAGATTTTTCGTAATTGTTTGCTATTTTATTGCTGTTTTGAGTGAAGCGTGAACTATTAAGAGAACATCAGTGAATCCGAAAACGGAATATTCTGCCACGAGTAGGATAAATGGAAAATTTATGAGACATGAGAATTTTCGGAAGGTGAACGGTGAAATACCGGAATCCAAAGTGCGGTAAACAGTGAGTCTCGAACTATTGCCATAGGGACTATAGGCAAGTTTGGACTGACTGGAGTTGGGGAATAATCGGCCTAGCCAGGTGCTCAAACACGCAATCAGTCCACCCTTTCTATCTTCCGTAGTGCATTTAATAGGTACATTGGCAAGTGGATGCGGTGAACATTTTTCATTTAATTTTCATTTCATCACCAGTTATAGTTTTCATCGTCAAACAAATTTTCGTTGATAGGAAGTGAACCGGCAGTGACTTCACGAAGAGCGGTTCCAGTGAACCTGGTGTTTCGTGGTGTGTGTTGACGTTTGTTTCGGTTTTTGTGGCACTACGCCACCAGGCTACCAATCGAGAAGCGGGTGTTGAAACAGAACTGCATTGGAAGTCAAATCAATTGCGACGATGGTGGCGTCCATCTGGAATCTATAGATAAACGTCGAAAGGTGATTTCTTTTGAGACAGCTCAAATCTGAGTTGCTTTGATGCGCCGAGTAACTCGCGAGTAACTGAATATAGCTTAAAATTGGATCAATTTTCATCGTTTTCATAGAGTTTGACTTCCAATTTGTTTGAAAAATAGTGGACATTTCGCTAATGGCAATAGAAAATGGAACAACGGCGAGCCCTATTCCACGACTATGAGGGTCCTACGAATATTTAACATGTGATACGTTATACGGATGACTTAACTGAATTTCAATGATCTGGTTTGATAACGGTATGTAAAGATTGGTAATTTGCTTAGCATCTATTCTAAAGCTTGCTTCAGATAGAATTGGAACAAAAACAATTGCCTGTATTTCAGTTATTTATTATTGAATTCAAGATCTTTTTTATACAAATGTAGCGTTTTCTTCATACTTTTAAGAAAAAATACGGATAAAATTATTCGTCACGGTTTCGAAGGAATTCTCGAATTTTTCCTGTAACACGGCTCATTAGGCGGCGCACACCTTCTTCGTCCATCGTTTTAGCTATCATATTCCACCAGGTCTTCATCTGATTGATGTCTTTGACAACCTTTCCCTTTGCCTTGAGTCTCTTCTTCATGATTGCCCAGTATTTCTCAATAGGGCGGAACTGGGGGCAGTTGGGTGGGTTAAGGTTTTTCGGAACAACCTGGACCCCTTTCTCTGCATACCATTCTTGAACGACTTTGCTGTAATGACAGCTTGCCAAATCTGGCCAAAACATTACGGGATGGTCGTGGGATCGAATGAACGGCAAAATTCGTTTTTGGAGACACTCTTTTTGGTATAGTTCCGACGTCATTGTCTTATTTGTAACGAAAACTTTCGTTTTTTTTGCCACAGCTGCAAATGCCCTGCCAAATCATGAATTTTCGTGCAAATTTGTCGGCAAAAACAAATTTAAATTTGGCTGGAACATCCCCCCGAGCCGTTGCCAAGTAAAATTTTTGACCTGGGATTTGCCCGAAGTCAGCCTTGACATAGGTTTCATCGTCCATCAGAAGACACCCGTCGAACTTGGTCAGCACCTGGTCGTATAGCTTCCGAGCACGGATTTTGGCCACACTATTTTTGTTTTATGGTCCGATTTGGCTGTTTGCTAGCTCGATACGACTTGATTCCTTCCCGGAGTCGAGTTCTCCTCACGGTACTATGGGCAGCACCGAATTTTCTGGCCAAATCACGGTCCGACAGATTGGGATTCCTCTTAATCGTCTTCAAAATCTTACCACGCAGTTTCCGGTCGACAGTTCCACTCCGACGATTGGCTTGAGGCTTCCGAATCGTCGTCAATGTTTCCTTATACCGTTTGATAACGCGCCATACGGTATTTCTGGGCAATTTCAGCTGTTTAGCTAGCCTAGATGCAGACCACAATTGATTTTCCAAATAACTGTGCACAATTTTTTCCCTTCTTTCGGCTTCCATGTTGATTGTTTACAAAGTACAGTCGATTTGCGGAATGTCAAAAATACATACGTGAAGCTGACAAAATTCCCGACACGTGGGCGCCAAGAACTTCCAAATCCGTCCACCAGGAGCGCCACAATATGAGCAAAAGTTTGTTCCAATTCTAAATGAAGCAAGCCTTACGAAGCTTGAAGGTGCAGCCAGCTGAGCTCGTTTGTCTCCTGTCCCTGTTCCAATGAACCAGTTCATAGTCTGACCGTCTGGCGGAATGATGCTGCAATAGCAAATAGCAGCTCAAGCCGAAACTGATGGGTTTATTCAAAGTATGACTTAATTGGAGACATGGAAAAAACTTCTTCTAGAAAAAGGCAAAAGTGGCTAGTTCTATTAGTAGTAAATACGGTATCAAATTGTACGAGCAGATATGTAGTTTGAGCGAATATAGGTTGTTTTCAAAATCAAAGTTAAAAAGAGAAAATTTAAAACATTGAAAATTGCTTGTCTCATATACTAACAATCGGTTTGTTTGACAACTGTTGTGTAAAAACAGAGAGTAAACAAATGAAAATGCTCGCTTGCTGAGCAACGTGAGTTACTAGAGGTCCCTCAAAATCAACTCTGAATTTGCTCGCGGTGAGGAGCTGTCTTGCTCTTTGGATTGATCAAATCCAGTCATATTGCCACTAGAAATAGCTTGGTTGTCGTTTTGCTTAGGTTCTGTGCATTGCTCGAAGGCTGTTATGGATCAATGATGTATTGCAATGCAGTAAAGTTTCAAAACTATGTTAAGCTTTAAATGGTACGATAAAGACGCTATGGCCATGTAAGGAGTGTATCGAATATAAGCTATCCACATACATTTGCATGTATGTGTACGCATGTATTTGTGATGGTTTTTTATGCTCTGAACACTGCATGCTGTGCGTTTGACTGTCAGCTTTCTTTTGTTTACTTGTTTGTGCGGTTCAAATTCTGCGTTTTCAAAATGTCGCGTATTGAAAAGGAAGTGAAAATTAGGGTTCTGGACACATGGCTAAGTGAGAAGGGTATTACTATGCGAAAATTGGCGAAGCGGTTTGGAATTCATCATGCGAGTGTTAAAACCATCATTAATAAGTTTGAGGAACACTATTCTTTGGATGAGCTACCAGGAAGAGGCAGAAAACCCGGTTCTTCCAACCCGAAACTGGAGCAGAAAGTGGTATCTCTAATCATGAAGAACAAATCAATGTAAATACGTGATTTGGCCAAACCCCCCCCCCCCTCAAACAAATCCAGAAGAAGCGAGCAACAACAAGGGCCTGGAAATTGTATTCGCGTCTTTTGCAGCGTCCGGATGCATGCGTTTTGATGTTCGATGAGACCTATGTAAAGGAGGACTCAAAAACCCTTCCAGGTCCACAATACTTTACTGCCGTCGTTGGGGAGGATGTGAGCGATGAGGACAGGTCGATTCAAGTGGAGAAATTCGGTCGAAAGGTACTGATATGGCAAGAAATATGTTCCTGTGGTTTGAAGTCAACCATTTTTTACACTACCGGAACTATAAATGCGGAAATCTATCGATCTGAGTGTCTCCAGAAGAGATTGTTGCCTTTATATAAGAAGCATAGTACACCTCCACTGTTTTGGCCGGATTTAGCGTCGGCTCACTATGCCAAAACCACTCTCAATTGGCTTGCGGAAAAGGGTATAGATTTCGTTGAGAAAAATATCAATCCACCAAATTGCCCTCAGCTTCGACCCATCGAACGTTACTGGGCAATCGTGAAGAGGGTCTTCAAGAAGACTGGTAAGGCAGCTGGGAACATGCAGGAGTTCAAAAAAATTTCGGCTCAAGCGTCCAAAAAATGCGATGCAACACTTGTCGGGAACTTGATGAACAGCATTCGATCCAAAGTTCGAAAATTCGTGAAGGAATAACTTAAATTTCATCCGGTCTTCATTATGTTCAAGTTTAACCTCGTACAATAAAGGATCATTTTTTTGTATGAATAAAATATCGGTTTTCAACAAAATTTGAAAGAAATTTTGTGGATAGCTTATTTTCGATATACTCCTTACCTACCGCCAAAGGAAAACAGTTTCTCTGATATTCTTCTCTTTTCAGAGAGCAAGTAAAGGCGCTATAACCATAAGCCATATGGCGCTAGGACTATAGTTAATGCTTAGGTCCCAACCAATTGAAGAGAAATGGAGCATCACTTAACCTTCATGGAATAGATGTTCTGAACACCAAACAGGGCATACTGTTAAACTATTCTCTCTGACTATTCATGTCCGTTTTCCTTTGATATCTACTGAAGACCGCTATTTTTAGCCTGCTATTATGTTTTTTTACCATGAAATCAAGCTGGCATACATTTTAATGGAAACATGGTGAAAGAAATTGCACTTATCTATGAATCCCACAGATAAAAAGAAACATTGAATTTTCTGCGTGATCTAATGCACATAAAGGGAATGCTAGATTTGGCAAAAAATATCATGGGAGATTTCATGTAAATTTTAGCCTGATAACGCCTGAATCTAGCCTGTTGTATGAAAGAATGCAAACATTGTTGTATGGCACATGAAAAATTGCAAACAATTTCGTCGTTTACGCCTCCTTTTGGTTTGAAATTAAACGAGGGAAAATTTACGCGCTCGTTAAAATTCATTATTTTTTTCTGTGTAGTTCAGTGTTGCACTGAAATTCCCGAAAGTGCAAAAAATGTGGAAAATATTCAAGCAGTTCGATTCAATTGTTGATAGAACTGGTCGAGGACGAAAGCGATTGACAACGCCACGGCAGGATGCAAGAATCTTGAGAGAAGTTCGTCAAAACCCAATTCGAGCAGTGAAGGAAAGCTTGTCTCTGGATATTTCCGAAAGAACAGTACGACTTAGGATGCAGCTACAAAGCTTGAAGAACAAGTTTGCATCTCGTTGGCCACTGATAAGTAAACGCAACAAAATCAATCGTCTGGAATTTGCCAAGAAACACGTTGACAAGCTGATTTCCTGTTGGAAAAAGGTGTTTTGGACAGTTGAACGTAAGTTCGAATTATTCGGACACAAGCAGCGATCCAGGATTTGGTTGAAAACCAGAACAGCGAAGCACGGAGGAGGGAATATTATGGAGGATGCTTTGCGTGGTCTGATGTCGAATAGAAGAAAGTATGGATGCTCACAAACACATTGACAATCTGTGCAAAAATTTGGAGGTTTCCTAGCTGAAAGTTGGTCTAGAAAATGACTACATCTTTCAGCAAGACAATGATCCAAAGCACACCGCACACAAAACTAATACTTTTTTCCATGGATCTCGTATAGAACTGGCCTCCACAGTCGCCGGATCTCAAGTCAATCGAAAATCTATGGTCTTTTCCAGATCAACAGGGTGATAAAAGTGACGTTAGCAAAATCTGCTATTTTACGCATTGAAAGGGAGAACATTTCTCAACAACACTTTCAGAACCTAGTGGAAAGTATCCCCAGGTGTCTCCAAGCAGTTATCAATGCGAAAGGCATGCTAAATACTAAAGTTTGTTTTATAACTTATTTTTCATAATTTTACTATGACAGTATATTCTATTTTTCCTACACAAAAAGTGATAAATATACTTAGAAAACTGCATGCGTCGAGGCAGACCAATATGAAGATGACAACCAACACATAGAAATGGGGACAAAAGGGACAGAAGAACGAAGAAACATAACATCGGTGAGATCGTTCAATTTTTTCTTATTACTGTGATAAAACTTATGATTCTGAATACCCGCCAGAATTAACAAAAAAAAAGTTTGTTTTTTAATTCGGGAAGTGTGAATGCCTTTCATGTATCCAATTGAAATATAGTAGTGTTCATGCGGAGCTTATTGTATATGAAGATAACCTCAGAAAGTACGTGTACGAACAGGAATTCTTGAAATGGGTTATTGTATGTACTATAGAGCTAACACCTTTCATATTTAGGGCTAAAATTGTCTGCATCTATAAATTGATACAAAGTGATAAACATAGGCGCAGGCAAGTTTCTTCCAAGAACAGAATACGGATTGTACAGACATTCACACACACAACGTGATAAATATACGTGTATGAATTCGCTTCGGGAAACCTGCTGGTGTTTTGTTTCTTGATATATGCCCATAGAAGAATATACCCAAAAGTCTGCATTTTGTACGAATGAACTTAAACTCAAACTGTACATACAAACTAGATAATAACAAAAAGGTAAGAATCATTGGAGTGTATACTTTGATTTAGCCAGTACTGTATATTATTCTAGCATAATATTCCTTCTACTCCTAGCTTTTTTTATGAAATGCATAATAATTGAAGCGAAATCAACTAATTTCTAATAATCTCTATATTAGAAATTTGATTTAGTCAACACTGGCATGGTGACATTTGTCGGTGCTGACAGCGGAAACTTTAAATTGAACCATTAAATTGAATTTTTATAATATGAATATATCTGTTCAAACAAGTCATCCTTAACAAGCTGCGTTGCAAAAAGCTTCTTTTTATTTTGTGATTTGTAAAACGGAACGGCTCATCATCTGAGTTAATTAAAAAAAAGGTTGAATAAATACAAACGGATAATTAGGAAAGCCAACAGACACAATAATCAACTGATTTGACAGCTTCGAACGTTGATAGTTTCGGCGAAGTAGGTGAGACACAAGCAGCCCCTTAAACAAAGGAAAGGGGGGGGTAAAATCAAAAAAAAATATTTTTTTTTTTTTTAAAAAAAAAAGAATTTTTCCCCCGCCCCCCCCCCCAACCAAAAAAACCCGAAATAGAAAAGAAAAAATCTGCTGGCTCATTAACCTTCCTAATGCATTAGGAAAAAGTTACACATAGTGCATTCAGGGTCAAAAAAGACCCAGGATTTTGCTTCGCTCCCAAATGTTTATTTTTGAACAGATTTTTGATATCTTGGTCTCAAATGAAAGGTATAGATTCTTAAAACAACATGCTGACCTGTTTTGTTTTTTGATTGGCCATTCTGGGCACATAGGTACCCAGAACCGATTGCGGTATGCATCCGAAGTGGACAATTTTGAAACCTCAAGTATTTGTATCGTTAGACGGTTCAAAATTCACGATTTTGAACACCGATCTTCAAAAACATCATACCATAGATCAACCGGAGTATTTGGCCACATCCGGATATTCTGGTACTGGTTCCGGTAGGGTCGAAAGTGGACAATTTTGAACCCCAAGTATTTGTACCGTTCGACGGTTCAAAATTTATGGTTTTGAATACAGATATCCGAAAACATCGTGCCATAGACCTACCAGTGAATTTGGCCACATCCGGATACTCTGGATCCGTTTCCGGTTGGAGGCCAATTATGAAACCTCAAGTAGTTGTACCGTTCGACGGTTCGAAATTCATGATTCTGAATTCTGATATACAAAACATCATACCATAGATCAACCAGGACATATGGTCACATCCGGATACTCTGGAACCGAATCCGGTAGGGCCCAAAGAGGACAATTTTGAACCCCAAGTATTTTTACCGTTCGACGGTTTAAAATTTATGGTTTTGGTTTCTATTTGTTCCGTCTCACGTCGGAAGCGCCACTGGCAAACGCATGTAAACCTACGTCGCTAGTAAGCCAGAAAATCACCACAGTCGGCGTGCTGCAGAACTACCAAACAATCATCACATCACCAAGCAACCACCATATCACCAAATAACTTTCTCATCACAGCACTCGGAGCGCTGCATCTATTTAAGTGGCATGTAGTAGCTTGCAATCAAATAGTTTCTTTCCAACCGCGCACCCATCAGCAACAGAGGCAAAAGCAAATTTATAGATGTACGTAGAGAAATAAAGAAGTGCTTAGTGTAGCCGGCAGTTTTCATCAGCCTCGATCACCTTTCGTCTGTGGCTGGGAACATCGTCAGTCAGCTCTTTTCAGAGCAAAATTGGTTTGAATTGACGGTTGCCTCCTCTGCCCGCTCCTGCCAAATACAGTCCACTCCGCCTGCCAGACCCTTCCAGTGCGAACACTATTGTTACTTCTAATTCTGACGGTGACAGTTGTGTGTAGCAACAAGACCGAAATTGTGAGTATTACATTTTACTTTAATGGTACAACTAGTTGTACTGCTCATCGAAAAGTATAACCACTTATAGCTAACTCGATAGCAAACTGGAATTCAAGAGCTACATTTAAAAAAGGAAATACACCATGACCAGGGCCTTGACTCTACAGAGAAGAAAAGCCAGATATCATTAACTTCTACAATCGGCACAAGGGTGCGGTTGATACCGTTGATCGCCGCATTGCCTCATATTCCGTGAAACGCGCAACGAAAATTTGGAAAAATGTAGTCGTGTGCAATGGTATCGATCTATCACTGAATAATGCGTTTGTTGTGTACGATAAGATTTTCAAAGATTGGAATAACGCTCTGAACCGGAAACGGTTATTTCTGGAACGCTTGGGAACAGCGCTGGTATCCCAACAGATAGCACGACGTGAAACGATCCCGAGAGCTGCCTTTTCTGCCCAAATAGTACGCGCCTCAAGAGCAGACATTGGAACTTCAATTGTTTCCGATTCACCTATCCAGCCTAAAAAAAGAAATATGCCACCAAAGAAGAGAGGACGGGGTACTTTTTGCGAAGGTTCCGACAGTAAGTATTCAACAACGTGCTGCCAATGCGGTAATTATTCATGTAAAATTCATACCGCAACATTTTGTCCAGCGTGTGGAATTTTAAAACCGTAATTGCCTGTCAATTTGACCACCGTATGACTTATGTAATAAATATGTTAAAAATGTATCAATTAGTTTTTTTTACTCAAAAAAAAAAGGAAAACGGACGTTATCTTGACTATTTGTTTATGAATGTGATATACAAGTTAGTGGGTACAAGAGTGGTCCAAATTGGGTCTATTCCGGGTTTTAGTCCATGACATGATGGATGTCTTCGGACATACAGATGGCATGACGTTTTCATCAAGATGATAAACCATTAAAATCATCATGATATCAGTATTTAAAATCATGAACCTTGAGTCATCAAATGGTACAATAACTTGGGGTATCCATAATTGGTCCCTATAGGTACCAGGATATTCGGATGTGGTCTCCTGGTAGATCTATGGTATGATGTTTTGGATATCAGTATTCAAAATCATGAATTTGGAACCGCGGAACGGTACAACTACTTGAGGTTTCAAAATTGGCCGCTTTGGACCCAACCGGAAACGGTTCCAGAGTATCCGGATGTGGCCAAATTCACTGGTAGGTCAATGGCACGATGTTTTCGGATATCAGTATTCAAAACCATAAATTTTGAACCGTCGAACGGTACAAATACTTGGGGTTCAAAATTGTCCTCGGTGGGCCCTACCGGATTCGGTTCCAGAGTATCCGGATGTGACCAAATGTCCTGGTTGATCTATGGTATGATGTTTTTGGATATCAATATTCAAAATCATGAATTTTGAACCGTCGAACGGTACAAACAGTTGAGTTTTCAAAGTTGTCCACTTTGGAACCGACCGGAACCGGTACCAGAGTATCCGGATGTGGCCAAATTCACTGGTAGGTCTATGGCATGATGTTTTTGAAGATCGGTGTTCAAAATCGTGAATTTTGAACCGTCTAACGGTACAAATACTTGAGGTTCCAAAATTGTCCACTTCGGATGCATACCGCAACCGGTTCTGGGTACCTATGTGCCCAGAATGGCCAATCAAAAAACAAAACAGGTCAGCATGTTGTTCTAAGAATCTTACCTTTCATCTTCACCAAGATATCAAAAATCGGTTCAAAAATAAATATTTGGGAGCGAAGCAATGTCTTGGGTCTTTTTTGACCCTGAATGCACTATGTGTAACTTTTTTTTTGTAGCATCACTTCTAGAGGTCGCTGAAAACTGTAGCTGCCCAAAATGTATTCCTTTTCAAAAATTAGGAAAAGTCAGAAAATTTCAGATTCCTAGTTTATTCCGTTTAGACATAAGAGCTTTTTAGAGAGCAAAACCCACCACACCCACACACAGAAGCATGGCTGCAAGCAACCAAACCTATAATTTTTTACCCCCCCTTCAATTCACATCCCTTTTTGCCCATCAACACAACAACGCTATTCGGAGAAAGATTTTTTTTGAGGTATTCCAAAAAATGTCGTAATTGCAGACAACTTCATATCTATTGTTGCACCGTCACTCTATATTTTTTTCTATCATCTTTTCTTCAATACATTCTGTTTATTTTTTATTCCTTTCTTTCCCTTCATATCTATTGTTCTGACATGAATTTTGACATTGACAGCTATCACATCCGAAACTTAGTTTGTTTAGTTTGTTGTTTATTACAGTCAACAGGTAAAATATTTGCCCCAATGACCGGCATCTTAAAACTAAAATCACAAAACTACAAAATTGCTCAAACTAACAAAAAATACGTATAAAACTACACTTGTTTGTTTCCCTATGTACATTAAAATCAAATACAAAGTAACAACTATTAAAAAAAGACGACTCATGCTGCGCATTGGCTCATGGAGACCATAGTTGGTTCTTGCCGCGGAAAGGCTCAGGAATGAATGTGCGCGTAGATTACGGCGGCGTATGTTGATGTCCAACATGCTAAGCAGTCTAGAACAATCAATGTTCCCTTGCAGGAGATCGCCAATAAAACAGGCTTTTGTCCCCCTCCCGTAGTCCGCCCCCTACCCAGTATATATATGGCTCTCCCCCCCACCACGCACCCAAATTCCCCCTGTGCCCCCTCACCCCCTGTTTCTTTTTCTAATAGGGAGACCAGACAACAGAACAATATTCCAGAATAGGGCGAACGATTGCGCAGTAAAGCGATTTCAAGCAGTAAACATCCTTAATTTTTTTTGGCAAAACGGAACAGGAAGCCTAACTGCGATGACGCCTTAGACACGACGTATGATACGTGGTCTTTGAAGGTCACCTTGGAATCGATGAAAATCCCCAAGTCCTTAACTGTCGCTGCTCCAGCTCAAATCCTGCCAAAACATAACCGAATTGGAAGATTTCACGTTTACGGCCAAATGAAATCACTGAGCACTTGGACACATTCAATGTCATCCGATTGATGCGACACCATTCAGCGAACGCCCCCAGCTGTTGTTGCAGAAAACGGCGTCTAGTGGATTCTTTATAGCGTAGAACAGCTTCAAATCATCGGCGTATGAGAGTTTTAGGCATTTGAGGATGAGATTAACATCGTTCATGTAAAGCAGGAACAAAAACGCCCCTACTTGAGGCACGCCGGACAAAACTGTAAATGGTGACGAAACGTGATCACCGATTCCGACTACGATCGGTTAGGTAGGATCGCAACCAGATAAGCAAGTTGTTGCTCATGCCTAACTTATCAAATTTGGCTATTGCTATCTGGTGGTTCATTTTATCGAACGCAGCGGAGAGATCCTTGTAAATAGCATCTACTTGATGGCCGTTTTCAAGTTCTTTGACCAAGAAAGAGGTGAATCACGTCAAATTAGTCGATGTCTGACGTTGGCGAGTAAATCCATGCTGAACTGGCGGAATATAGTGCGCGTAGCTCTGCACTAGCTTCCGAAGAATTATCATCTCAAACAATTTAGATACTGCACTTAATGCAGCTATTCCCCCGTAATTTAAGAACATTCTCTTGCAACCTTTCTTAAACACTGGGAAAACATATGACTGTTTCCAACAGTTCGGAAATATACCAGTGGACAAAGAAAGATTGAATAACTTTGCTAACGGAGACGCAAGAAAATCCACGCACTGTTTCAATACAAGCGATGGAATGCCATCCGGACCACATCCCCGTTGAGGACTTCAATTCCTTGCCAGCTGCAATAACCATGTCATTGGTGATGGCATAATGCATTCCGGCGGCAGCAAGACGGGGCACATTACTGGTGGCGAGCGCGATGTCCTGCGGGTCGAGCAGCTCGTCGGAGAAAACGTTGCTGAATTGGGAACGGAAAATATCGGCTATACCGGCGATGCAATCAGCTTCGATCAAACCATCCGTCATCGTGGAGGGCAAACCGACTTCCTTGCGCTGATCATTGACGTGACGCCAAAAGCTTTTGGGGTTATACTTAAGGCTTTTTTGTAGACGGTCTTGATAAGCCTTATAGAGATAATCGTTCAATTGCTTGTACTCAGCATTCGCTTCCACGTAACACAATTTTGTAAAATCCGTGCGATATTTGCTGTGTCGTCTCAGAGCTGCCTGCTTCACTCTTTTGAGGCGCTTGAGAGCGGAATTTGACCAAGCTGGTTTAGTTGATTCAAGTTTCATCCTCACTGGAACATACTGATCAATGGCATACAGCAGCACACCAGACATTGTCGATGCAGCGAGGTTGACGTCAGAAACATCGAGAATCTCGTCCCAGTCAACAAGTCCCAAGAAATCGTTCATTCCGCTGAAATCAGCCTTACTGAAATCGTAGAAAACACTTTCAGAGGAATCACGGAAGCGACACAATGGATTTACCGCAAGTTTCAAAATTAATGGTGGATGATGCCGACAGATTTTAACTAGCGGTGCAGGTGCTTCAATAACTGTGCAATCCTCACACAAATCGTCACTAACAAAGCACAGATCAAGCATGCGATTATTCTCGTTTTTAACGCCAGTCAGCTGCCTGAGTTGAGCGGTACTATACGCATCAAGCAGTTCTCGTGATGTCATGCCAATCGTAGATCGAGAAACGATAGGAAAGTAGTGCCCAAGAGAATTTTGCTGCCAAGAAATCGTGCTTAAGTTGAAATCGCCGAGAATGATCACCTTGTCCCTTGGATTCAACTGCGAAACGACCCAGTTCAGCGAGTCAAGATGCTTTTCTATCAGAATTGCGTCATTCACTCGGTCGGGAGGAAAGTATATCACGCAAATGTAGAGCGAAGCATCGTCGGTAGCCAATGCAACCCATATTTGCTCCGCCGATGTGATATTGGGAGGATTGACCGAACGGGATTTGAATCTGGAATGAACAGCTAGCAGAACACCGCCGCCGATACTCTTGTTGCTGTTAGAAGGTGACCGATCTTGTCGATAAACGTTGTAGGAATCGTCAAAGAGTTGGTTCGTCGTAGTATTCCCGTTAAGCCAGGTCTCGGTGAGAGCGTAAATGTCGTAGCAACCATCACTAAGGGCCAATTGATAATCGGCAAGAGAACTGTTGATCCCACCAACATTTTGGTAGTACACCAGGACACTCGAAGTAGCAGCTGCAGCTTGTCTTGGTCCTCGGGGGCAATCGCATGAATTGCAGTTCCCGGCGTAACGGTTCCTCTCGTTATCGCAGATGGATGAGCGCCCGATTGATCAGCCGCAGACCGAGGCTGATGGTTGTGGCTAGAATGAGTTGTTTCGATCAGACTCTGGACATTCGTAGGAATAAAGGAATACTCGCCGGGTAGAGGTTGCTGGAAGACCCTCTCACCGCATTCGACAACAGGAGGACGGGGGCCGGGCCGGGGCCGGCCTCCCAGGGGTCCTCCGCCCCTCCTGTTCCGAGCGGCGACAGTGTTATTTTGCTTTCCCCTAGCCAATTGTTGAAGCTTTATCATTACTGTCCAGTTGATTATCTAGCAAATTCGCGAGCACATCGGGTATGGGTTGACATTGAAGAACATCGCTGCAAACGGGGCGGAATTCAGGATTTGGATTTTCAATAATAATATGGTACTTGCCTGAGCAAGCAGGCTGGATGACTTCTTCATTCTATTCTCTAGTTATTTCAGTGTAAGTTACGCATCATTAGTGAAAGTAAACAAGTTTTTGTGAAGCCGAAAAATGTCGAAATTCGAGCCATCAAAGCAGCATTTGCGGGAAGTTTTAATTTTCCTGTTTAATTCGAAGAAAAATGCATCTCAAGCATGTGAATTGCTCTCCGAAACATACCCGGACTACAAAATCGACGTTCGAATGTGTCAACGTTGGTTTGCACGCTTTAAAAGTGGTGATTTTGTCACTGAAGACAAGGAACGCCCCGGCCCGGTCAAAAAGTTTGAAGACGTCGAATTGGAAACTTTGCTCGACCAAGACCCCTCACAAACGCAAAAAGAACTTGCAGCAGCATTGAGAGTTAACCAACCAGCCATTAGTAAGCGTTTGAAAGCATTGGGAATGATTCGAAAGGTCGGTCATTGGGTGCCATACGAATTGCGGCCGAGAGACGTTGAGCGCCGTTTTTTCACATGCGAAGAGCTGCTTAAACGGCACATACGGAAGAATTTTTTTGGATCGAATTGTGACTGGTGACGAAAAGTGGATCCATTACGACAATCCAAAACGTAAGGCAACGTATGGATACCCCGGTCATGCCACAACATCGACGGCCAATCCCAATATTCATGGCCAGAAAATCATGCTGTGTATTTGGTGGGACCAGCTGGGTGTGGTCTACTATGAGCTGTTGCAACCAAAAGAAACCATCACGGGTTAAGTCTACCGGCGACAACTGATGCGTTTGAGCCGTGCATTGCGTGAAAATCGGCCGCAATACGCTAAAAAACACAACAAAGTCATTTTGCAACATGACAATGCTCGGCCACATGTTGCACAGCCGGTGAAAACATACTTGGAAACGCTCAAGTGGGATGTCCTACCCCACCCGCCATATAGTCCGGACATTGCGCCATCCGATTACCATCTCTTCCGATCGATGCAACATGGCCTGGCTGACCAGCACTTCCGTAATTATGACGAAGTCAAAAAATGGATCGATTCGTGGATAGCCGCCAAACCAGCATCATTTTTCCGAGAGGGTATCCGTCAACTACCACAAAGATGGGAAAAAGTTATAGCTAGCGATGGCCAATGCTTTGAACAATAAATGTATAACCATTTTTTCACAATAAAGCATCAAATTTGCAAAAAAAAAAAAGACATTTTCTAAGAATACACCTAATAGTATTGATAAATATTCTATTTAAGCATGTATGTTCAAGTGATTAAAAAACTTTGTTAAATGTTCATATGAATACTTACAATAGTTATCAATAGTACACAGTTTGAAAAAAAAAAAATAATTTTCTGGGTTAGCTAATGCACATATATGGTATGCTAGATATAGCATAAGCTCATGGGATATTTCATATCAATTTAAGCTAGATATCGCCTAAATCAGGTCTGTTGTATGAAAGATTGCAAACAATACCGTTGTTTACGATTGCTTTGGCTTGCAATTAGAATTTTCCGCATCGGATAAGGTTAATTATTTTTTTCTGTGTATGAATAGAAACCCCGATAGTAAAATATTTGGGAAAACGTTGTTAAACACTTGCCCTCAAAGAAAAACTTGATTAACTATGTCGAAAAATATTCGTAAGCGCTCTATCGCTTGACTTAAGTATTTAAAGTCACAGAAATAGTGCTATTAAAATCTTAGATCAAATAAACGTCTCAACTTGTGAAAACATCCACAGTTCGAAAGAGACATGTAATTTCCTGCGTTATCTCATGCAGACATATAAATTAGATAGGTAAATTTGTCACAAATTCGCGGAATATTTCATGTAAATTCAAGCCAGATATCGCCTAAATCAGGTAGGGTACGGGACGGGTTTTAAGCAGTTTATTCAGCACTTGGGACATATGATGAAGCTTTATGTAATCTACTATTAGAACTGACAATATTTAGACGTTAATCCCTCTGCTTTCTTCTGATTTATCGGAACATACCTCCAGAAACGAGCATTGGACTCTGAAAATTTCATAGCCATGGAATAAAGTTCCCAATTGCAGGAACTTATTTAAAGCATGCGGATTGCTTTCCGATCAAGAAAATATTTTCTTCAGCTCCGCAACCTGTACATAAACTAACAATATTGTATGAGTGCGGTTCCGTGCATGTGTGTGAAGACAAAATTAAATAGGCCAGTTCACGATTTGCTGCAAACGTCAATTTCCGCAACCCGCTCCTTCGTTTTATCCACCCGGTCTCGAAAACAATCAACCAAAACATGTCGATTGCTACGATCACAAACTCGTCTACTAGCAGATTATGAGACAGACGTACACGACCAAACTTTTAGTTTGTCATTGATCCTTAGATTGGCAATGTGCATTTCTTATTTCATTTACTCTCATGGAAATGTTAGCCAAAGCGACTGTGACGACAAACGGGATGCTTCGTTTAAGAACAAACAAAAGTAAGAGACAGCAGGCTTCACGTTACAATACCGGTGCGCTATATCCATGGTGAACAAAGAAGAGTGGAAACATGGGCTCTCTCAAACGCAACAGTGATGCCATAGCTGTCGCTCAGTAGCTAAGCATGATATGTCGTTGAGTACTACTGGACAGCTCCGAAACTTATTTTTTCATTGCATATGATAGTACCAGATGATGGAAAATATAATCATAAGCATAGATCAACCTCAAATGACTGGAAGAAACATGAAATAAATAGTTATTTCAGATCATCTAAATATGAAATAAATTTAACTCAATGTTCAACATCATATTCTGGCAACGAGCCTAGATGTGAGAAAGTGCTAATGAAGACATTCCCTCCGGTGCACGCGACCAAATACAAAATACACAAAGACAAAATTTGAGCGAACTACTTCAGCAGGAAGGAAACTGATGGTTTTCTAGATGATGTATTTTCAATCATCAAAATGACAGTAATAAATTCGTAATCAATCATGATTTAAACATCGAAGCATTAGCTTATGCTCGTATCATTAAAAGTAAAATAAATTGGAAAATGTAGGAGTTTTAGACCTATTTCCTAGCAACTGATTAAAACAGTCACCCCTGATTAAGCCGTTCCCTACCCTTTGTTGTATAAAATATTGCAAACAATTTTGCTTTGACTTGCAATTGAACGAGAAAAATTTTACGCGTCTGTTAAAATTCATCATTTTTCCTGTGTCCTTTTAATTTGGAATCCCAAATTGTAGTCATAATATTTATGTTCTTGTCTATATTATATTATCTTGTTTTTGTTTGTATAGCACCTGTTTCTCATTACATATTTTGAAATATTGAACAATAATTGAAAAGTAAAACTAAGAAAATTTAAACTAACACTTCACTTAATCACTTTTTTCTTAAATAAAAAACATTTATTCGTTAATTGAGTAATAATTGCCATCATCAACTGAAACTCTTAAGCTCAGCTCAAAGTGTTTGTTTCACATATATCGTAAATTCAGAATTGAGGATACAAACTTCAATCATTTAGCCGTGAAATCTGCAACTGACCGCATTACTAACAGTATTCCGAATGCAAACGGAATAGATCCTTCGCAAGTAACGTGCTGTAATTAACTGCGTTCAAGGTCATTATCTGAGTAGCTATGTGGCGAAACAGAATAATGATGGTGGTTCTACTTAATACTCCCTTTCATCAACAAGACATCATTACATGCACGCATCTTATTCATCCACACAGTTGGGTAAGTAGACCGAATAAAATCCGTTAATAATGGCAGGATATTACAAAACCGGTGAAGGTGCGCTTGATTTCTGCTTGGATGCAAATATAATTGGCGTTGCAGTTGTTTCTCGGCATGCAAGGGGCGAGGAAATGAGGGGAACCGGTATTATTCCTGGAAACAATGGCCACAAACTCTACTCAATTTTAAGTCGTTTTCGAATCAATTTCGCCAAAAATGAAGTATATGAGTTCATTTGACTGAGATTGACAAGTCGAGAAAGCCAAAACATTGACTTAAATCAGATGGTTGTTACATTTACTCATATTTGAATGACCCTATTTTTTTTTTCTGAAAGTGAAAGAAAAACGATTCATTGGCCGATTGGCTAAAATTTGTGGCCGAGCATGACTTTGCTACTCCGTGATTGATCGAAGTTAGCTGAAGTTGCAATGAGAACGGACAGAATGTCACTTGGGAGTTTAGTAAATCATGCTCAACGGGCAACTCCTGGTGTCTTCATTTATAGGTTAGATAACGGCGCCGGCCACGTCCTTGTGGATCAATTAGGAATGGGAAAAAAATTAAGTTCCATACTCGTTGCAACTAAAGGTTTTTTTTAAAGGTTCCATCTTGATAGTTGAGACAATAATGAGTGGAACTGTGTATTCGTTTTTCATTACCTTTTCCATCTATAAGGTTTTAAGAAGACGCACGAAAGATTTTTTTTTTTTTCAATTTAAATGACGATTAAAACCAACAGGAAAGATACTAGGGTACTATTAAAAAAATTGGATTGCGACCGTCACGAAAAGTGGTGAGGATTTGAGCGTGGATATATCAGTCGTTTCTCCAGAGTTTTTCAAAATGTTTGCACCAATCGATTGGACACATTCCTACGCTTCGATTTCAATATTCTAAACTATTGATTATTAACCTTAAACTTTTGAAAATTACGCAAATATAAGATGATGTCTTAAAATTACGTTTTGCAGAGTAAATTTATTAAATGCACAGTATTTTTCCTATCACAGACATCAAATGTAAGTAAGAAAGGTCTCATATGCAGCAATGAACGATATAAAAGGGGTATACCGTCGCCAGTTGCTTCATTCGTTCAGCAGTAACGAAGCTGGAGCGGTGATGAGCAGGCGGTGACAAGCACCTTGGAGGCCAGGTAGCTGACCCTTTTCGCCCCCTCCTATACAGACATAGGTTATGCAGTCGTGCACTACACTGCACGCCGAGCTTTCAGACTAACACGCAACGCGACCCGTAACGCTGGTAGATCACCTTTTTGTGGTGCGTTACGGAGTATCAGATCTACCACCGAACCCTAGTCTGAATTAATTCAAACTAGGGAACATATTTGTTTTTGTAATCAAAGGAACATATGTTAGTCCTTATTACATTTTATGTCTTGTGAAAAGTGACAATACTCGGATTGAGCCACCGAGGATGAGCTTGGAATAAGGGAAACATGGTTAGTATTCATTTATGTGAATTCTCATTTTTCTATTTGATGTTCTATAGTTTGAATTGGTTATGACTAGGGTTCTGATGCATGGTCAGTATCGGAGTCATTGTTTGTTTTGTTTGCAATGAATCCGGTTTTGACGGATAAAGGGGCGCGCCTTTGAAGAGTACTGTCGCTCACAAAGGGTTTAAATAGCGGAAATTTTCAATAAAACTCGATTCATTGCCTACAAAACAAACAATGACAACTGTAACAAGACCGAATACTTCATCATTTCTCAATAGTGATAAAGTAACTCGACATGCACTAAACAAAGGATACGGGATATACTACAATAGATCAAATTACTGCTCGCAGTGGTTTATGTCCCGAACAGAGGATAAAAAAAAACACGCAACGCGGTGGGTACAACACCAACCTGCATAACGAACAACATTTGGCTATATAGGCAAAACTATATTTCGAATGTAACATATATTATCACATTTTATGTTATTGTTATCAAATAGTTTAATCTAGTTCTTACCATATAAGCTCTACATTAATACACATTGTTAATTTATGTTAAGTTTTTTATTGTCTGCACTCGGTCTGGATTATATACCAACTTTTTGGAAGAGAGTACAGCAAAAATATTATTCATGAAAATTTACATATTTTTAATCTAACTGAACTTAACCGCCTATTCAGCAATTGTTATTTGGCCTGTTACCATCTGCCATATTGTTAAAAATAACTATATAGAAGATTGTTAGTTTATAGCTGTTAACTATAAGGGTAAATGCCGTAACAATAACGGAAACGGTCGTCAGCAATAAGGAAAATGGTCCAGAAATGGTTTGTGATTATGTGGGGATTTCAGTGCTCGTGGTTTGGCTTCGGACATCGTGTATGATGTTTCGGCAAAAACCACAGCCGAGTGTTTCGGATTGTGTCCGATTGCGGAAAAGACGCGTGGTTAATTTATTTTATTTCTAACCGTGCCGTGCTTGTTGAACTCAATCAACTTATGCGCCCGTCACCCAATAGCCTGGAAAACAAACCAATAAGTCAAATTATCAAATTTTTAGAATCATCCGATGAGCATTGCTCTATCCGTGGTAATCAGTGTCATACTGGGTGTATGTTGAGAGTTTTTTTTGTGATCGTAACCAGTCGGCTCAGGTATGTTCCTAAAAATCAAACACGGTGTCAAAAGCAAAACACGAGCTTGTACACTCGTGTCGCGTCCATAAGCACGAAACTGAAGTGGTGAACTACAGCCACATGGTGGTGTGTTTGCAGTCAAGTTCGGCTCTCGTGCAGAACGGTCTGGTGTTTTTACCAAGGCTGATGGGCAGTTGGTTAACCAAGCCAGTGGTGAATTTGTAGCAAGCCGGTTGACGCAACCACGAGGTGCTTGTGTTTGATCTATTTGGTAGTCATCATTCGGTAAGGTGCTGCGTTAAGTGGTATAAACGGTATACGCCAGCCATCATAATCATTGCTAATGTGTGCAGTAAATGCATTAACTAACAAAATTAGCATGATCAGTTACCAGTAATTAGCAGATAATTGATTTCAATTATCTGATAACAACTGTTGCAAATATGACGCTAGTATTGCTAGCTAATGAATTGTCTCACAATATTAGTAAAGTTGTAAATAGGCCATACGACAGGTCCAAAAAAGATCGATAAAACATGAATCATTGAAAATCCGTCCTATTTAGGACGACCAATTTGATTTTCCCAGTTAAAGACTTCATTTGATTGGAATTTATTTAACATACCGCTCCAAATTCTTATCAATTGGCTGCCAACGGTGGCCGAAAAAATTTCAGTTTTCCCTTCGTCACATACCTTAAATCTTGTGTTCAATTTCAAATAAAACTCGGAAATGTAAACGGTCTCTATATTATTCCAAAGCACATGCTTATGGCAAGTGCTGCATACCAAAATAGAAATTTTATAAATGGCGACTGTCACGAACCATTGAAAAACAAAAAATATATTTTAACATTCATTCATTGCTACGTAGTCCTAGGTCACATTTGCGTGAAGCCCCAGTGGGCTGTCCCTTGTAGTTTTTTTTTATGTGCTCACTCGATCACATGCATAACGCGCTTTGCCCGATAGCAAAATAGTGCGCAATAAAGCATCGAAACAACCATTCACAATCGATGCTCGAAGCTGTCTCTCCCTTTTTTTTGGAAACAACGAGTAACAGCCATGAACATCAATGGCTTGGGCGAAGCCATGCTTAACGGAAGGATTTCCAGAAAAATATGTATTAATTTAAAGTTTAAATTAACAGTAGAGTTGTTGTTTGTGAACAAATGTGTAGTTAAGGAATGTGTAAGTAAATGATTTTTATTTGAATCGGGTATGTGGTTGGCGTTTTAACCCCAACGAGTACCAGTTCAAGAAAATTTTAGCATTAATTGATTTCTAGAAAGAAGCAAAAGGCTAGACCGAATGCATCCAGACACTTGACACAAAAACATATTGTTATTCGAATTTGAATATTCAAAGTCACCCAAACATAAAAAAATCAGTCAAAATAGCAACGTCCTTACTTAACTTATGACCTGTAGAGCTATACATGCTCAAACGAACTTTATTTTTTCTTAGATTTGTGCACGTAATCCTTTCATTTAATTACTGTTCTGATTTTCATGCTATGTTTACATGGCCTTCTAGAAACCATTTTGGATTCGTGTTTGAATATTTGTAATTGTCAGTCACGGTTGTCAAACCTCGTTTGCGTCCCTAATGTTGGTGTTCTCACAACTGGCAATATTTATTTTTATTAAAGAACGCCTACTAGAATAGATCATTCAGGATGCATGACAAATAACCAAAAAGTTTCAAAGCATGAATGATTTTAGAAAGGACACCTACAACAATTTTCTTTTGTCAATACATTGAAATATGTCTAATATCTATATTCTGTAGTTTTCTCCTACACGAAAAAAAAAAATCCGCTCCCAGATCCGTGAACTGCAGTCATGAATTCGAGAACAAACAAAAATACACCGTGAACTGAATCACGTAATCATGAACTAGACCACGTTTTAGGTAAAATCCCGAAAACGTCAACTAGTTCACGGTTCGTTTTCATTTTTGGGAACGCTTTTTTTCTGTGTATAAATTGTCAAACAAAAGTATGGTAAGAATTGTATCGAAAAAAAAAAAACTGGCAATGCTTATGATGCGCTCACACATACACGCGTATCTATCGGTCTGAGCCTACCTACATTCGACGCGTTCATCTGCCAACAACATGATCAGCTCCTGAACTTTCCGCAAACAGTGATCGTTTTCGAGATGCCATGAATCGAAAAGAGTGTTGAAAATCATGTGGTGAGCACGTGGCTTCTATGTCTCGATGAACAAAAAAACGAAACGTTTCGGAATTCATCACGACAGCATAAAATCTATCATCATACTCATTCGATGAGCTGTCAAGAAGAGGAAGAAAATCAGATCCAGCTGACGCAAAATCAGATCGGAAGGAACAGATCGATGTCGATTCATGATTTGTCCAAAAAGGATGGTACCTCCGTCGGAATGGGACAAATAATCAAAAAGTGCACCAACCTGAAGACTTATAAGAAGCAGAAATCCGCCTGCGTTCTGATTATTTGCGAAACATATGTGAAAGAAGACTCCAGAACGCCATTTTACACCAAGGTCATCGGCAAAGATGTGAGCAGCTCCGAAAAGTCGTTCGAGGTGGAAAAATTTGACCAGCAGGTTCTCGGATGGCAGGCAATTTGTTCCTGCGGCTCCAAGTCATCGATTTTCTACACCAGAGATACGATCAATGCCCAAGTTTACCGTACGGAGTGTTTGGATACTTCCGTTATACAAGCAGCACCAGTTTTGGCCTGGACAGTACAATGGATGCTAGAAAATGGAGTTGATTTCGTTGAAAAAGACATCAATCCTCCCAATTGTCCACAGCTCCGTCCAATTGGCCGCTACTGGGCTATCGTCAAGCGCAACTTCAAGAAAAGTGGTAAGGAGCGCAAGACCATGGAAGAGTTCAAAAAGAATTCGTCTGTGGCTACCAGAAAATGCGACAGGGCTTCTGTTCAATACCGCATGAGTGGAGTGAAATACCAATTCAGAAAATTCTAGAAATAAAGTTTCTTTCATTCATTTTTGTTTTGTTGGAACTAAAAGAGCAAAACTTCAATTAAATGGTACAGTTGTTTTGTAATTTTTGTTTAGTTTTTTTTTATTTCATGCTATGAAAAAAATGTGTTGCCAGTTTGTTTTCGATACAGTCCTTAGATGTTTAATTGCACTTTAATAATTGTTAGCATTGTTTAGTAGTTCTTGTTTAAATATTCAAATAGTGCACCGATCGGTTCTTTTTAATGAATTTTCAAGCGTCAATTGATGTTTGATATTGGATGTGAACCTTTTTTTTATTTATAAAATTAACGACTTGACTTTACACAACCATAGTGATCCAAAAAGATGAAGAAATCAGTTTTTTTTTATTCTTACTATAAATAGAAACAAACATATTTATATGAGAAGCATAAACAAAAACAATGAAATCCCACTTATAGTACATTGCATGCAAACATCTACTTCACTGTACCAAAAATGCTCGAAGCGCAACGCAGTTTTCATCCCCGCACAGAGCTCTGTTCTATATCGAATGTATCTTTTGACATTGCTAATTGAACTCAAGTGGGCTTAAGACCATTCGTTACGATGCATTCAAGTGCAACTCTTGATAAATATTTCAAAAGGTCGTATCTGTTTTGATTGAATAATGTTATCTGAGATCACTGTTTTGTTATATAGCTCGTGAAATATGTATTTTGCTTCGTTATCAATTCGATATTAAAAGTCAACAAAAACATTAAATGCAAGCAGATAGTATGACCTCGTGAAATATTCATTTAGAACTGCATTTCTCGGAGAGCTACTATGATTAATAGGCACTTTAATTTTGGACATAAACTGAGTGAAATGCAGCTTAAATTCGAAGCTGTCAATCGAGTGAGCAATTGCCGTCCTGAGAACATTCATGTAGAAATTTAAACAACAACATTTGTTTACGTTCATAGTCCTTTTTTATCCAAATTGAAGGCAATCTATTAATTAACTGTCGATATATGGAATAGTTACGTACGTTTAATCCGATGACGGAGAATCTAGACACATCCGAATTGATCAAAACTACGCTGCACACACTATGAAAACCAATTCCACAGACTTATTAAGTTCTGCTAACATTTATTTCATTGTTGCAATTTCCGTTGACCTGCGCTTCCAATACAAATGTGATTTTCCATTGGCTTATCATCGTCAACAGGATAACACAGAGAACTATATCGTTTTCCAACTGACACGTTTTTCCTTTTACTTTTTTTATTTCTTACTCGTGATGGATTGTGAAAGAATTATGTTGGCACATGTAAGAACTTATCAGCCTCACATCAAACTTCAATATAGTACGCGCACGAAAATCCTACGTTTTATGCCGCACAAAATACGAAGTTTCTTGCGCGAACGATAATCCACTTTCGTTAGGCCATCATAACTTAATTGCCTCACTCATTCACGTCTGAGGCTTTGATTAACAAGATCATTACTGAAAGCACAGTTCGATTGGCAGTTGTTGAGATCGTTTTATTTTTATATGTTTTCACATTTCAATGAACAGTATTCAGACACACACACACCGTTCATCGACAACGTCCATCCAACCCACCGAGTAACCATCAAAACAATGTAGGAATTTCAGCTGGGAAAATGCCGAAACCTGCGAAATGCTCAGCGGTCAGCGTTTCACTAAACTCCTGGCAGACAGGCGGACCATGCTTACAGCCAACACACAACGACGTCCCCCGCCAATCTGAACGAGCGAGCGACCCAAGCGAAATCTCGTTCATTCGAAACAGTATGCTTCAACGTGCAACAAATAGCCGTTTAAATATGTTGCATGAACTCCGCTCATTCCTGGTTTTAGCGGGTGGGAACAAGTGAAGGCTGTTCGTTTGGTGTTTTCCCTCTATGCCGACGATCATAATCTCATTTAAATACAAAAAACAGTTGTATAGTATAATGAGCCGAATCGAATCGGGTTGCCAAAATGTCAATCTTAATCTTACGAAATTGTGACAAGACAAAGGGTTGTAATTTTACCCAATCCTTCTCGCAATGTGTTTTACGAACTTTTAGAAAGAAGTAAATAGTAATCTTCAATTGCGATGCTGTTTTTCCACCTGTGGAGACCGAACATAGTGGCGTCCATCTGGAAACCAAAGATATTTGATGGAAGGCGGTTTTTGACATCCTAGAAAAACATGCTCGCTACGTCTTTCGTTACATTTCAGCGGCTGTGCTCTACAATTCGGGTGAGCTCTTTCCATTATGTCATTGTTTTGATCAAATTCAATAGGTTGTTTCTTAAGAAACAGCTTTATTGTTCGTTTTGGTCAGGTTTTAAGCGTTGCCAGAGGCTGTAATCGCTCAATATTCCTTAACTATGTGTAGCCTTAAATGCTACAACATCCCCCTTTCCCTCTTCCAAACCTCCCCGCCCCCTTTTCCCCCCCCCAATACAATACCCACCCACGTCCACCCACCCCAACCCACAAACCCACTTCACAACCACCCAAAACCAACTAAATCACCTTTTCCCTTCTTTTGATGATCATTTTTGACCATGTCTCTACCTTCAGAGGAAAAACATATTTTCAGGCATTCTTATCTTTTCAGCTTACGAGTAACGGCGCTATAACCATAAGCCAAATGGGCCTAGAAGTTAATGCTTAAGTCCCAACCGCTTGAAGAGACATGAAGCATCACTTAACCTTCTTAGACTAGATGCTCCCAACGACCAATTTTAAATATTGTTTTGTTCTGTACACCAAACAGGGCATTCTGTTTAACTATTCTCTCCGACTATTCATTTCCCTTTTCCTTTGATATCAACTGAAGGCCACGTGGGTTCCCCGTGTCTTCTTAAGGTAGATACCAAATCCTCCCTATCTCCAATGGACGTTACCCGGTTAGCGATCGAGAAGTGTCTTCGTGGAGATCATTGCGTGAATTAACTTAAAGGGTGTCCCACATCAAATTGCACCGCGGAAAAAAACGCATTTTCGAAAATCGGAAAGAATGGCGTCACCCGAAAAGCAAGATTTTGCGAAAGCACCTGAAAAATCCTCAACTCTCGCATTGCGACATCGGAAAACAACTCGGAATCGTGCAGTCAACTCTGAGCATCGAACGGACGGAGAAATGCGGTCAGAATAGATGTTCTATTAGTGGTCAGTGATCAGGATCACAAGCGTTTAACACCGAAGTTTCGTTTCTCCGAATCAGAACCAACTAATTGAATGGATCAAGATCAATATTGAAAATGAATGAAAAGAAAGCTTTTCTTGTGTAGGTGATGGTATAAACATTAGAAATCGTGATGAGGCATCATCCTACGCAATAAAATTGTACTTTGCCGAGAATTAAATGCCCCTCGAAATGAACGGTCTGTGTTGGCAATCAAAATATATTTCCAGAATGACTTCGAAACTCTATTTGAGGGAGATGTGCGAGGGAGTAGCTAAACACTTGTTCTTTAGTAACAGTAGAGTTTCTTTTTGCCCATCCAAGAATGCTGACATTCGCCTCGAAGGAAATATTTTTGTGAGTAGATAAGTGACTAGTGAGCGATGATAATTGTTTTCTTTACAGGGTGCGGCAGAAAATAATGCGAAAATTTGTTCTATTTCTTTGAAATCCCATTTTCAACTAATTCAAGCAATAATATCAACATTTTCGAGTGCAGTTATCTTTATAAAGTCCCTTTAAACAAATTTATTCAATGTGTCTTCCATTTTTATTAATAACATCCTCGAGCCGACGCCGGAAGCCAGAGCATGCCTTTCGGACGTAGTCCTCCGACATTGACTGCCATGTGCGTGTTATGGTCCTTTAAAATACCGATATACACTTCGGTATTGATTTTAACTCCAGCATCAATGAAAACAGGCGGCATTTTCAAACCGTTGGACGCCACCAAGCCAAACATCATGAAACCAGCCGGATGTTTGGTTTGAATTTTGAATTTCACTTTTTCCGGAACGTTCTCCATTTTCTGCGGTGAAATGAACCGGTCCGTGCGGCTGTTGGCCACAGCATCGATGCTGAAAAGCTTTTCGTCGGAGAACAGGAGTATCATTTTTTCCTTCTTCAACAAGGAAAGTAATCTCTTGGAACGAGTCACTCGCAGTTCCTTGACCCAGTCCGTAATCAAGTGGCGTTTCACTCTGGCTCTGGAAGATGCATGCAGGTCTTCTTTGATGATTCTCCGCATGGATTTCTCCGAAATATTGGCTTCCTTTGCAAGTTTTCTTATGGAACGCACCGGGTTGCGAGCAATTTTTGCACGGACCGATTTGATCACGTTCAGCGTGCGTGCAAAGCGCGGACGTCCGCTTCCCGGCTTCCGCTGCTTATTTTTATACGGGTTTACCATCCTGCATGCTTTTTTATGCGGTAAACTGTTGCCAAATGGCACACTACCACCTTGGCAATCTCTTTCGGTTTCTTCTGGGCGAGCAACAAACTGGTGATCACTTCTTTCGCGAACATTTTTACGAATTTGCAATAAAACAAATAGAATGTTTGGATGCAGCACTTGAAAGTAAACATAAACAAATACACTTTTGACAGAAATTAGTCACTAGCTACACGAATTAACCCAATATTCAGGTTTGAACATTTTCGCATTATTTTCTGACGCACCCTGTACATGTTTTCCCCATTCTTTCGCTTTTAGGTACTAAATCCTGCCCGCTTTAAATTTCGGACACTTTTCTTTCAGTGTAGATTTTGAATTATTTCACGGATCGCTTAAAACGTTTCACTTATATGACAGCTGAAACCTTCCACTTTATTTCGGGATACAACATGTTTACATTCTTGTTACATTCAGTAAAAGGTGTCGATTCAAGTGGAAGTGCGCAAACGTATTTTGTACGAACGGTAGCAAAATCCAAATTTATCGGTACGCGATCTTACCAAAAAAGTAAACTAGCACACTGAGGAACACTTTTGACAGTCGAGCTTCTAGAAATAAGTAACCAGCAACCTTGCCCTTACGCGTTGCCTGGTTGCCAGGATCAGCAGAAAATAAAAAATTAGGCTGTCAACACATCTGCACCTTCGGCACATTACGGGAACTCTCAAAACATTGCAACGCTTGTAGACACATTAAAGAAAAAGTAGTACAGGAGGAAAGTGTGCTGAGTGATCCATCCCTTGGTTAAAATTCATTATTTTTTTCTGTATAGTTAAAAATAAAAAAACGAGTGGAGCAAATACGGCTTATAATCAATCGAGCTGCCATCAAATGTGAAAAACGGTGAAGGTATGAATAGTATTTAAAAAACATCTTATCCGCAAATGACTGGAATTTTACCTTGAACTTCGGAATGGAAGCTCTATAAGTACACAGAAAAAAATAATGAATTTTAACAAACGCGTAAATTTTCCCATCGTTTAATCGCAAACCAAAGCAAGCGTAAATAACGTTATTGTTGCAATCTTTCATAGAGCATACAACATTGTTTGCAATTTTCCATACAACAGATCTGATTCCAGCGATATCTGGCTAAAGTTCACTTGAAAGATCCCATTGATTTATCGCTAGAACCAGAACAACGCAATAGGTAGTATAAGAGCACGATCGGTCGCATACTCTTTTACCAGTCAGGGCGGTATCCTCCCCCTTGCCTACCCCGCATCTGGGGTAGCTTGGTAAAACATTATGGGCCCGATTGTATACTACCTTCATATGCCCTCCGCTCGTTTTCAATTTGTATCTTTCAATTTGCATAACCTGCCGTTGCTCTAAACGGAACTATCAATGCTTTGTCTTCAGTTCTCTTAGTTCTAGCAATAAATTACTGTCCACTCCTAGAGCCTCTCATGTTGACAGGAAATTATCTGCTTCTGACAAATTTCATCATTAGATATCGTTACTCCGCGCATATGAAGAATACAACAAAACAACAATCAAAGTGCCATTGACTTATGCCAAATCTAGCATTCCCTTTATGTCCATATGCTAACGCAGCAAAATTAAATATTTCTTTCAAACTGTGTATAGGTAAACACTTCAGAAGTTGTATGTTTGAACTATAATTGATGGCATTCTCCGTATGTTAAACCGGTCGATAATTAAAAGGCGTTTTGATTTACTACACCTGCCTGCTTACGTAAAAATCTATTAGTGAATCAAGTAAAGAGGGTTATTACCCGACAGTTAATTCCTAACAGTTGAATTGCAAAATAGCTCAAAGAGAATTGTTTAGCTTCGGGGTGCTGGTGAAAAATATTACTAAGCATCATTTAAGGTCGCAATCAATCACAATTCAACTCAATAAATTTTATGTTTTAAGTGCGTCTCACCGTGAGTAAAATCTATCAATAGCATCAATAACTTGGTTTGAAGTGATCGATTTGTATAGACCTGTTGATTTCTCGAACGGTAACGCCTCAAATTCACCTAACTGTGTTTGATTGACATCTCTGTATTTCAACACATCATACTGACACCCAACAGTAGGACACCCATTAGACAAATTGAAACCTTGCTCCCTACTGCCAGAATCAATTTGCCCGTTCGCTATGAACGCACTCGAGTAAATAAGCATCACCAACACAAATCATCATATCGTATCCAGTTCAACCAAACCAGATCAACCATTCCATTGAATGCTGAAAGAGCAAAAGGGAAAGTTTTCCATGTAGTCCAGACAACATCTGTCCATAAATTATTCCTGGATGACCATTTCGAATTGTCCTGTTGTGTTTGACGTTCAGATAGATTGGTGGCTAGATTGGAGCCATCGTTATCAAACTGTGTGACAGTAACAGCGTGAAATCTTTTTCTTTTTCTTGTTTCTTATTGTAGCCATCAATCAAGTGATTATCAAGAACCATTCAAAGAAGCTGTGACCTTCTGAAATGGGCGTCCACATTTGTTTTGGTATGATGCAAGGGAACGAATATGGCGACTTAACTATCATCGCGTGTCACAGCTGTAGGGTTCTACTGTTCTAATCCGATTTACTGGGTTAAGGTTTAGTTCCACGCAAATTTGGATACTGTGTATATTATCTTATGGTACAAATTGACATAACATATAAAGAAACAAAATCATATTTATAACATCATGAAATATTTTCTCCCTGTGTTTTTGATTACAAATCTATATTCCGTTTTCTTCTTGCCTTTCTTGGCATCTTAAGCTTATTGCTTGTCACAATGCATTTGCTACCGGCTCTCAGATTCTAGATGCACTTTCACAGTTATTATTGAAGACTAACATTAAGAAACTTTCTTTGTTTACTTTCTCTTTCATTAATAATTAACTCGTCTTTAGGTTTTTTCTTTAAAGTATTTTAAGCACTGTTGTCTTTCGATCTGAACTAAATTATCCCTCGAAAGTTAATAATGGCTATAATGGCGCTGTATTTATTAAAGTCAACGAGAGAGGAGAGGATCTCTTACTGTTAGAATAACCCTTTTGAAAAAAAAAAAAGACCCTGTAAATTTACAAAATGCGATGTGGTTCAAATCTATTAATTTGAATCCAACTCGGTTTACAGAATCATCTTTGCAGTGAATGCTTAGATTAGACTCACCCTTTTGAAAAACTTCCAGGAATTGTTCGGCAAATGCTGTCATCCACGATGCCCACGGAGTCGAAAAATCTTATTTTTCGAAAAATCCCTAGACCAGAATCGGGATCAAACCGAGTTAAACCCAGTTTATTTTACAATCTTACGTAATTCTACATAGTTTGTAGAGAACCCAGCAATATTAAAATACAAAATATCTAATTGACGCACACTGGAACTGGAACTTCGTTGCAATTCATTGAAATGTGGCTGCTTCTTTTCTGTCATATAACCGCTGACAAACTTGACATCCATTACCAAACGC
This sequence comes from Aedes koreicus, assembly GCA_024533555.2. Lineage (NCBI taxonomy): Eukaryota > Metazoa > Arthropoda > Insecta > Diptera > Culicidae > Aedes > Aedes koreicus. Next base: position 79,480 of record JAHHFK020005078.1, on the reverse strand, counting down.
ACCGTGGTTAATGTCCAGGTTCATTTCACATGCGTTATTGATTCCTCAGATACCGTGGAGGCCGTCTTTGTCCAAATTTGTTGAAACTGTTTGATATCTTTGATTATTTGTTTCTTTACAGAAAGCTTCCGCTTCATCAGAGCCCAATATCTTCGAGTGAACGTAACTCTGGACAATTTGGTGGATTTGCGATTTTTGGTACGTAATATTCACTTGATTTCCTTCGTACCACAGCATCACAGCTTGAGCACAATGGCATGATGTCAAATCGAGCCAGAACAAAGGTTTTTCTTTGCGGTTTTTGATGAAGGGTAGCAATCGCTTCTGCAGGCACTCTTTCTGGTAAATCTCCTTGTCGATTGTACCTGTAGTGACGAAAGATTTACTCTTTCTGCCACACGTGCGAATTGCTTGCCAAACAAGGTATTTTTGGGAAATTCGCATTCCTGGCCATAGCAGAATAGAAAACCCAGCTCTGGAAGCTGCTCGAAATCCTCCGCGATATAAGTTTCAACGCATGAAAACTTCGTCATATATTCGCAGTACAAATGTCCAGTCCGTGATTTTGCCGTCAAGTTCTGTTCGTTGTTGCGATTTGGAACTGTTTTTACTTTTTACGATTTCAGCTCCAAGCGCTGTTGAGAATCGGGTTTTCCTTCAATATCCTCTTCTCTTTTCGGTTCATGACGGGATCAACACGTCCATTGGCACTTCATTATCACTTCTCGGTTTCCTCAAACGCCAAACGTTCCGATAATGATTTGAGCACACCTTCAACTGGGGATTCAGGCAAATCCCATTTTTTGCAAGTTCTAGTATTGACAAGTCAGGATTTGCTTTACGTCCGTACAAAATTCGCGCGCGCACGTGCATTTCATTCATCGCCATCTTGAAAACTAAACATGGAATTTAAACACCAATCATAGTCTTTTTCATTAAATACTCCCAGCTATACCTCAACGAAATCTTTCACTCCTACGAGCAATATTTCAAAAGTTATAGGAATTGGAAGTTCTCCGGATTAATATGCATACGGACCTTAAGTATTTCCATCAAATTCGATAACCACATAGAACACATTCTTATTGTTTACTTATAATGGCTTCGGAGGAAAACTTCTCACTCATGGCCTCACTTTAAGTCGTGGCGCCGAAGAGAGAACAACGGCATTATAATTTGTACCCAACTCACTTCTAATGCCATTTTTACCACACACAATTTCCATTCACAAATTCCATCCACGGAACCGTTTGAGGACATCGTGTAGGCTAGAGAACTTGTTTGCTTCGTGCCGCTAAAGTTAGATTTGTTGAACATTTGATATGATACTTCAGTTCAAGGATTCGACTCAACAGGACGGACCATCTTGGTTCTTCACGCGGAGTGAGAAAGATCATTTTTCTTTCGTCTTTCATCCAGCACAGCTGTGCTTACTTGAGTGATTTTCGACTGTCATAATGAGCAACTAAATGCATAGCTTTGCAGTCTTGACCGAATCAAAATACTGCTGTTTCATCGGATTAAATTGCAGTATTTTGTTTAAAATGCGAAGCCATGCCTTAGCGATACAACTTTGATTAGACTGCACAGAGCGTAGAGAACTACATTGACCTAATCGCCCATTGATATCATAGCATGCCGAAAAAGACAGATTTATCTGCGATCTCAACAATATCGAGTTTTCTAAACACAGCTCGAAATGTAAATTTCTGTTCAAGTTCATGCACATTAAATAGAGCGTCACAAACCATACAAGTTTACAATCTAAAACGTGTAAAGTTCTGAGGCATTTCATACCTTGGCTAAAATGTTTTATGCAAAAGCCGGTATTTCCTAGCAATATTTCTTGCTACTTGCTACTGTGTGTGGAAAAATACAGTTTTATCAACAATCAATTTGAAATTAGTTCACTGTTATAGAACTAGGACCGAAGTACACCTTGCAATACATTCTTGTACTTTTCGGTACTAGTAGCTTTGTTTTTGTTTTGATTCGCTTCGGTTATTTTGATAGAATATTTGGAGTGTGTTCGTATAAGTTATTAGGAGCGAATCATTAAGCTTGGAACCGAGCTTAAAAAAACTGTATCCATTTTCTTGTTCACTATCCAGCCCCTGCTGTAACAGACATCAAGATACCTACAAGCACCTGTTGGTGAACTCATCTATGCATCACCAATCGTAGCAACCCTGTTATGTACAGACAAAACTTGACAGCGTTATTAGTTGATTTTGCGGCAGCCATGGCGAAAACAGTCATGCAACTGTGCTCGATGTTTTGTTCATTCTGTCAGCTCCACCCCAGATCGAAGAAGTTGGTTATCGTGAGGCACTTTGTGTTCACCGGATATAGCCGATCCGGCATTTACAACATCCTCTCCAGGTGGGCTCTTATCGTTCCCCCCACCCCCCAAAAAAAGTTACCACCTTCATCAAGACACGGTGTCCCGATAGACCGTTATAATAAAAAATAAATGTCCATCAAAACCAAGTGCATAGCTCGATTTTTGGGGTAGTTCTGTCCTTCTGGACCAATTCTTAAAAAAATCCCTAGTAGGAATCTCGAGAAATCTTAATTTTATTTTTTAGCTAAAAAAAATCGAAAAATCCATATTCAAATTAATTAATATCATCAAAATACCTACATGAACGTCCGATAAGTGATCCGAGTCGATTTCAACCAGTTTGTATTTATTACCGTTATTACAATTATAAATATTTACAACTGACTTAACTCACCAAACTGACTTAAGTACGTTTTTTGTATGGCCTAGCATGTGATTTTTTAATTAATTATGAATAAATAATATTTTCTTTTAAAATTGCATTCTTCTACTCATCACCGGTGATCATCAAAGTAGGCTGTTAAACGTAAAAATCTGCCTCTTCGTCAAGCTTCAGCAATTGAATGTTTCGTGTGATAAACGTCAGAAAGCCTAAGTGAAAAAAGTGCGTGTGCAAAGTGAAAATGGATCCTGTCTTTCGAACGCATCGTCGCTTCGATCGATAACTGAAAGCATAAGAGTTGTTATCCAAAAGTTTCTGCTAGATTTTGAATCCAAACAAAACTTTTATCCGTCGGTCATCTACGGAACATGCCGCGTGGCTTGTGGGGAGTATAGCAAGGGAGGTAAAAGGATCCCCATGATTCACAATTACAATCTCCAAGATTCAATCGTCACTCGCATCCCAAGGTATGTGCAAATGTTAAATTTGTGTCGCAGCCGGTACACGTGAGGGTAGAAGCAATTTGCCAGGTTTTCAAGCTAAGAAACTCAAGCGCGGAAGACCCAGATCCAGTCCAGACACAGAAGATGTTGGCGGATCTAAGGCGGTAGCAATTTGTGAAACTTGCTACAGCAAATACGGAAGAGGAAAAAGGCACCGTTGCACTCAGTTCACCCGAACGTCAAATTTGAAAAACATGCTGAAAAAAGGAGAGTCCTCGTCGGGGTCGAGTTCTACAGATGCGGCAGTAGCTGACTATATGCGTTCGAAGCCAGAAACACCTGGTAAAATTTTTTTTTTCGAATTTCACCTAATCTTAAAAAAAAACATATTTTTCAAGATGGCAAATACATTCTGCGTAATCTTCGTGGGAAACCGACTGTATTCAAGAAGGATACCTCTCATCCAGGACCTTTCAAGAATCTACGTGCAGATTCTCTGTTTAAGGTCAAAGCCGAGAACAATCTGAGCATGAGGAAAACCTTGGGTAATTAGTACTTTATTTAGAACAAAGTGTGTGTTATGTAATCTATTCATTATTTAGGTGTGATAAAAAGTATTCGCGCATCGGGAGTAAAGATCGAACCTGGAGTACGGGAGAAATTGGTGGAAAGGAACCGACAGCTTAAGGATTTGTTTAAAGTAGTACAGTTATCTAGTATCACAGGAAAGGTAGGATCTTCGTCGGATGAGGTTGTTGTATATTGCACTGATGTACCTGAGCTGATAAACAGAATTAAGCGTTCAAGACCAACTGCTGAAGGCGATTTTCTTGTGAAAGTTGGAATTGACGGGGGTAGGAGCTTTTTCAAGATCACTTTATCTGTGATTTCCCCACAAACGGAGCATCGGTCTGACAATGACTTCAAGGATGGCGGTGTAAAGAAACTGTTCATCATTGCACTTTCACCAAACCTCGCAGAAAAGTACGACAATATTTCCCCGATTTGGATAGACTTACTCAAACTGCACGAGCTCGATCATTTGGTTGCCGGGGACCTCAAAATTATAAACATTATAATTGGCATAATGGCGCACTCCTCGAAGAACCCGTGTCCATATTGCGAGGCTTCCAAGAGTGAACTTGGCATATCGAATGGCATCTCGAGAACCAAAGGAAGCATCAAGGAAAATTGCACAAGAAAAGGAAAAAACTTCGCAAGCTGTGTGCATGCTCCTTTGGTTTCCGGTAACAACGAAGACAAAATTTTGAAGCTTTGCCCACCTCCGCCACTGCACATCACGCTTGGAGTCGTCAATACGATTTTCAAGTTCCTCGAGAAAAAAGCACCAGATTGGGTAGATTTGTGGGTGAACGAAGCACAGGTGAGACATCAACAAATGGCATACGGGTTCACTGGTAGAGCCTGTCACGCGCTTTTGAAAACTGCCAAATGTTTGGCAGACAATCCCGATCTTTCGGATTACGTCACGGTAAGCTATTCTACTTAATCTTTAACCAATTTCTTAATAATGTTACGATTATCAGGTTCTGAATAATTTCAAAAACGTGTACGCTAAATGTTTTTCTTTCAAACTTGAACATGGTTTTGAAGAAGCAATTGATGGTTTTGCCAGTAGCTGGGAAAAGCTGCAGCTTCCATATACGTCGAAGTACCATATTTTAAAATATCATGTTCCAGAGTTCTGCAGAGACACCGGAAGAGGTCTTGGTTTACATAATGAGCAAGCTTCGGAGTCCGTTCATTCGGATTTTGACGAGATTTGGCAGCGGTATAGAGCACCTAAATCATCCCAGATTTACAATGATCGGTTACTAAGTGCTGTGATCGACTATAACAGCAATCACATGTTTTAGCTTTCAATAACGTTTATGCTACAATCAATCTCGGTTTACTTTTCTACAATATATGCATCAGCACTGAATTGATATTTTACCTTTCATTCGATCAAGCATAGAAAGCAATACCTAAACCAAACTAGAACCAGTAAGCCATACAAAAAACGTACTTAAGTCAGTTTGGTGAGTTAAGTCAGTTGTAAATATTTATAATTGTAATAACGGTAATAAATACAAACTGGTTGAAATCGACTCGGATCACTTATCGGACGTTCATGTAGGTATTTTGATGATATTAATTAATTTGAATATGGATTTTTTGATTTTTTTTTTAACTAAAAACTAAAATCAAGATTTCTCGAGATTCCTCCTAGGGATTTTTTTTAAGAATTGGTCCGAAAGGATAGAACTACCCCAAGAATCGAGCTATGTACTTGGTTTTGATGGACATTTATTTTTTATAATAACGGTCTATCGGGGCACCGTGCCCCCCAAGGGGAAGGGTTTTTCTTATTAAAATTTGCCCCCATGGATAATTTTTGGGGGAACCTCAAACGGAGGATCTATTACAATAATTTCGTGTCCAAAGCGGAGGAGCAGCAGCAGTAAAATTTAAGTTCATTCCATTGAATTATCTTTTGTAGTTTTTTTATGTTTATCGTAATCCGAAATTAGTCCATTTTTTATTGCATACGCTAGTTGAAGAGTTACAATATGATACCTAAAAGTGTGAAATCCATGAATGTTTACCTCCTTCGTTTTCGAAAAGATGCTCTTTCGCCAAATCCCATTTTGAATTACTATTACCAATGTGAAACTGACAGATAAAGCCAGATTTTTACAGAACTTACATTTTTTCTATTTATGGCAGCAATTTTACCCAAAACAATAATGCACTCGTTTTCTTGTATCAACTCATAAGCTACAGTAAGACCTCTTATTTTTCCTAAGTTACGTTTAATATCGTCTAAAACAAAAGAAGCCGGAAAGATTCATTCGCCTCTTTCTTCATCTGTAGCGCGAAGACTTTTCCATGCTTTCAGACCAAATTGAATTGTAACTCATAGGTCGTAGGTGGATCAGGAATAATTGTTAAATTTCAGCATTACCTCACCAACTCCTTCTCGAATCCCATAGTAGTTTTTTTTTAAATCATCAATGAAACAATCAATCATCTATTTTTAATTATATTCTTATTATGAGAAAAAAAAGATCAGAAACCAGGGGTACAACCCCTAATAACTGACGGATAATTTAAGAATTAGATCTTAGGGCAACCTTTAAATAACAATTTATTGTGATAAAACTAACATCTCGTGACTCATTATCCAATAACAAAAAAAAAACAATAGAATGGCAATAGGATCGTAAAATAATAAATATTTTTTTTCCGTTCTTTTCCCACCTCTGTCCACAAAACATCCCAAACTAATAATTCTACTATTTTTAGAATAGCTTACTAACTTACTCACAAATTGATATGTCTACACATTCGTTTTCAATTCACCGTCTACGCCAACAACATGTTCGTGCCGGGACGCAAAAAAAAATTCTCACAAATTAGTGAGAAGTCATGGTGGAAGGGATGAAAGAAAACAAAAAGCAATTTGAAGCATTCCAAAACGCGAAATTACCAATATTGATTAGTATGACAAGCAACCGAAACGTCTCAACCACCGTCAACACGCAACCCACGCAACGTAATGTGCCCGGTTTTCAAAGTGCTAAAAATGTTCCTTTTTTTTTTTGTTTCGTAGACCTACACATTTGGCCTGACAAAAATCTCCGAAATCAGCAGGAAAGGAAACTGATTCTTATTTAAAAGTGTTGAGTTTCGAACAAACATATGAATCATGCTCGCATAAAACGAACCAACTCGTGAACTCGAGCCGTGAACTATGATTTCTTTCCATTTCTTTCCAAAGCTGAACTATAGTTCAAGGTATGATATGAGAATGGATTGTTTCCCGGTTGTCAGCTGGTTCTAATCTCCGTCGAAAAAGTATCTGCTATTCGTGACAATTTGGAATACATCATTTTTGAAGACGTTAAAATGACTGAAAAGCCCCGTTTCAATGCGAAGGCTTCAAATGGACGCCGTTTGTTCTAGGCAAGGAAAATATATCCAGAAGCGCTAATGCTTCTGTGAGCTTCTTCGAAGTGCTCGTTTCCGACAAAACACGTGCCGCATTGCTAGGCGGTAAGGGTGTTCTGAAAAGTGACGCCAACACAAGCAATGGAACGAAAATCTGAATTAAACTGTTTGATCATCTATCGCCCTTGCATCATATTTATTAATGAAACTTATATTCGTGTAATGCAATCTCATTTAACACATTTATGGATCTTTGAAATGTAGCTGAAAGTTGTCTAAATAGAGAAGTTGAAAAATAATATATATGAAGGACAGGTCTACTTTCAGCACAATTGATGATTAGCATCATTATCGAAACTTTCAGCACGATTTATTCACCATCATTTTTGTCGACCATCGTACGGGTACCTCTCATTAGGCTTTTGAGTGAATATATGTTTTTTTTTCTGTTACCTTGCTTTCTTATGATACACAAGCGTTTCGAAACTACTTCTTTCAGAAAATATTAAAGGAAAACTCTTCGGCTTGAAATTCGACACTGCATCACAATATCAGCGGCACGTACTAGGCATAAATGCCCAATACGTATTGCGTGACAAGGTTCGTGTCGGTTTTAAGTCCGATAGATTAGAAGTATAGATCTCTCCCATCAAAAAAATAATAATAATTGGCTCAATCGCTTCCTTTTTGTTTTCGAAGCGAACATCAAACAACACACTTAGAAAATAATACCAAACTCTGTTGAATTTCAACCGAGTTTTTATCTACTGAACGCTCGGTTCGGTTAAAAATGGAACAACCGAGTTCTCGTTAAACTTTTACCACGGACAAACAGACGTAACTCTCTAGTTGATGCCCATCGTCCATCTAAATAAAACGATTAATTCAATTACAAATAGTTGGCCAAGCCACCACTCAGCGCTCGCATCGACAATAATGACATTTTCCTGCTGAGTGATTTCCTTGCACTAGCATCGCATGCAAGTGTGAGTGTGTTTCGGAAATGTTTTGTTTTTTTTTTTACGTTAAAACATTGGACGCAAATGGGAATTTTTATTTTGCTCTAATCGGGAAGGTAAAAACTGCGAAAAATCCTTCTTTAGTTTTCCCCGTGACGTGAAAAGGTATGAAATTTATTGAGATTAATATTACTATTACATAGAATTTAATTTTGACATCAAGTAAATGCGCGCATTGCGTGAAATTTTGCCAATCAAGGGAGCTTGTGGTGGAGTTTGATGGAGGCGGACAAAAGGCGGTCGAAAAGCGGAAACTATGCTCCGACCAGCTTATAAAAAGCCTGAGAAAGGGTAAGCAAAAAAGTAATTTAATTGTTATCTATTATGAACAAAGAATCGTTGTTTAGGTTACGTGGCAATGCCATCCCGTCGCAACCTGTTGCTACGCACATTATTCCTGAGATTCCTGGCGAACCATCCCACGAAACGGAAATTGAATTCCAAGACATCGAGATCCTTGCCAGTCCGTTCAATCATGAATTGACAGAGGATGTAACGGAGGAGCAAGCGTCCACTAATTTTCACTTTTCTACGAACCTGCTTCGCTTGCTTCAAAATAAACAATTGACAGTCAAGCGAGCCTGAAGTAGTGTGCGTGTGTTTCATGGGCGCGCTCGTTGGCAGGCAAGGCAATCAACATGGTTGACTCTGAAATGGACCGAGCGGCAGTCAGAGAGCGCTAGTGTTTTAACGTATCTAAATTTAAATTTATGACGATGTATTGTTAGGCAATTTGTTCTTAGTGTTACGCCTGTTTGTCTGTGCTTTTACTTTCTCAAAATCTGTCAAATTTACCGAAAAACTAGGTTGACAAAAATAAATCCAATCAGCAATAACCAAACATCGGTTTACTCAAATATTACCGAACGCTGTCAAACAAACCGACTTTTCTGTTGAAATTACGAAATTCGGTTCTTTTTGGATGTTCTGCAACTTTGAAATAGCTTAGAATCTAGCTTCGAATTTCATAGTAAAAAAAAGCAACGCTTGCCATGAACCTGCAACGTGTTCATGGCAGTAAAAACAGACTATAGCGCAGGATGCCTTTAAATATAATTACAAAATTTGTATCAAATAAGCATGCATCCTCCTGTTGTAGTCTCTCGGTATTTTTTTTTTTTTTTTTTTTCATTTTCACCTGACCAAAAAACACAGTGCGGAGAATTTTTGCAAAAAGACATTCGGCACGCACTCACGAGATAAAATGGCAGACGATTTTTTTCAGGCCTTATCGAGTCAGCTAAAATAACCGAGTTTTTCGGTTGACATAGCCGTCGCGAAACTGACTCGAAGAGAAGTGTTTGACGTTTAAAAATATACACTTTTACATTTTATTTGTCGTCAATCATATATGTAGACTGGTTTTACATTCTTGTCTTAATTCTACTCTTACATACATTGTGAGAAAAATACTCTTTTTAGTTGATTTTTATGCATTTTTATATCAATTGTGGTGCAGTATTTGTTATAGCAAGACATCATCTTATTTATGGGTCTGTTTTGGGCATACACGGTGTTCAATAAGTTCGAATACAAGTTTTCATCATTGCGTAGGTATGCGCCATGTACATATTCTGCATTGGTATTGGTGTCAGCTTTAGCTTCATTCATACGCTACCGAATGTGCGCGGTGTTGACATTCTGTTAGTTGTTGTTTGTTTGTTACGCGCGATGAAAGAGTATCGGGACTTCGTAATTAAGCGTTTTTTGAACGGTGAGCGACCCGGCGATATATTCCGGCTGCTGAAATCGCATGGGGTCAAGCGGAACTTTGTCTACACGACCATCAGGCGATACCGGGAGACGTCCTCGACCAATGACCGTGCGAGATCCGGTCGGCCGCGTTCAGCGAGGACGCCACGGGTCATCAAGATCGTGAGGGAGCGAATTCGGCGCAAAAAGAACCGCTCAATCCGGAAAACGGCTGCAGATCTCAACGTTTCCATTGGAACCGCTCACACCATACTCACCAAGGACCTTGGTTTCAGGCCTTACAAAAAACGTAAGGTCCATGGCGTTTCGGAGGCTACCAGCAAAAAGCGGTTGGATCGAGCTAAGAGGATCCTCTCTCGGCACGCTGGTCAGGAGTTTGTTTTTTCGGACGAGAAACTGTTCGTGCTGCAGCAGCCGCACAATGTGCAAAATGACCGGGTGTGGGCGCCATCGAGGGACAGCATTCCTGAATCCAATATAAACATCCCTCGGTTCCAAAGTGCCGCGTCGGTGATGGTTTGGGGGGCAGTATGCAAACGTGGTAAGCTACCCTTGGTGTTTATTGAAAAAAACGTCAAAATCAACGCGGCGTACTACAAAACTGAGGTTTTGGAAAAGGTTGTTGCCCCCAGTCTCCGAAGCCTCTACGGCGATGAGCACTACGTGTTCCAGCAGGACGGTGCACCAGCCCATACGGCAAATGTGGTTCAAGCCTGGTGTCGGGACAATTTAACCGACTTTCTGGACAAAACTTTGTGGCCTCCCAGCTCCCCGGACTTGAATCCTCTCGACTTTTTTGTTTGGTCCTATATGATGGCGAAGCTGAACGAATACAAGGTCAGCACTTTGGATCATTTCAAGACGGTAATTCTCAAAATCTGGGACGAAATGCCCATGCAGTCCGTGCGTGCCGCCTGCGACGCGTTCGAGAAACGTTTGAAGCTCGTTAAGGAGTACAAAGGGGGGGTCATTCCAAGAGAAATGTTGTAAACGTTCCTTGTAAACATAGCTTTCAATAACATAAATCCAAAAAATAAAAAAACATGTTTTCATTTTTTTTAACAAATTTTGAAAGTGTATCCGAACTTATTGAACACCGTGTAGTTCTTTGATTTATGTAGAATAAATTCCTGCTTTTTAAGTAACGGGTGGGAGCGTAGAAGTTGAGCTTCCCTAAAATGTCTGCGTCATTTTACTCTTTGCCCAATAACATCGTTTATAAATGATAGAATTGTAAACTCACGTCGTTTTTTCAAGACCATCTATTTTAATTAACATACATCGAGATTCATAAGAAGGTAACCGAAAAAAGTTCCACCCTAACTTACGCAAAGCATACAATATAAACTGTTTCTGTACTGACTCAATACGGTCTTTATGTGTATTCTGCTATGGATCCCAAATCACGCTGCAGTAGTCAAGAAGGGGCATAACATATGTTAAATACAACATTTTTACTGTGTAGGGATCATTGAAATGAAAACTAAACCTTTTGATGAACACGAGCATATTACTTGCCTTGTAAATTATATTGTTACTAGCTGAACCCGGTGCGTGCGTTGCTACGCTTGCAACTAAATGAAGGAAAATTTAATATAACTGGCACGTTTATTGAATAAGCAAGGGTTCAAACTTCTATCAAAACATGCTTCTTACCCGAGAAACTACACGATTTGTGTTTAAGTAACCTGGATAATTCTCATTTTTGGTAGAAATTTGTGTTTCATTTGTATAGGAGCCCTCCTTTCCAGAGGGGGGGTGGTTTCTCAAACCACCATACAATCATTGCCTTCAAAACCCCCCACATGCCAAATTTGGTTCCATTTGCTTGATTAGTTCACGAACCATTACATTGGGCTCATGGGGGCGACCCCGGCGTAGTGGTTAACATCCATACCTCTAACGCCAAAGTCACGAGTTCGAATCTCACCCCCGGACAAGTTACGAAAATACCCAAAAAGAGGTATTTGAGTAAACTACGACGGGAGATGAACCAGCCCGAGGCTGAAAATCTCGATAAAACCAGACAAAAAAAAAAAAAAACATTGGGCTCATCGATTATAATAAAAATTAGAAATCTAGCCTCCAAAAACTTCCATTTGCAAAAGTGGTTTCATTTACTTGATTAGTTCTCGAGTTATGCAGAAATTTGCTTTTTATTTGTATGGGAGACCCCCCCCCCCCCCTCCCCCTTAAAAATGATGAGGGGTATTGAACTGCCATAGAAACATTTCTTGCCTCCAAAAACCTCAACATGCCAAATTTGGTTTCATTTGCCTCATTGGCTCTCGAGTTATGCTAAAAATTATGTTTCATTTTTATGGGAGTCCCCCCTTCCAGAAGGCGGATGGGTCTCAAAACACATTAGAAACATTTATTTCTCTCAAAAACCTCCACATGCCAAATTTGGTTCCATTTGCTTTAATTTTTATCGAGTTATGAAGGAATTCATGTTTCATTTGTATGAGAGACCCCTCTAATAGTATCGTTTTTTGCCTTCGAAAACCTCCACATGTCAAATTGGGTTCCATTTACTTGATAAGTTCTCGAGTTATTCAGAAATTTGTGTTTCATTTGTATATGAGCCCTCCTTTCAGAGCAGGGAGGGGCTCGAGTCAACTTAGAAACATTTCTTGCCTTCAAAAACCTCCACCTGCCAAATGTGGTTCCTTTTACTTGATTAGTTCTCGAGTTATGCAGAAATTTGTGTTGGGTTTTTTTTGGAAACTCCCCTCCCTTCCCCTTCCAGATGGCGGAGGAGTCTCAAACTTCCATAGAAACATTTCTCTCCTCCAAAAACTCCACATGCCAAATTTGGTTCCATATGCTTGATTAGTTCTCGAGTTATGCACAAATTTGTGTTTCATTAGTATGAGAGCCCCCCTCTTACAGTGGGCGGAGGGGTCTTGAGTTACCTTAGAAACATTTCTTGCCTTCAAAAACCTCTACCTGCCAAATTTGGTTCCATTTACTTGATTAGTTCTCGAGTTATGCAGAAACTTGTGTTTCACTTGTATGGGAGCCCCGCCCCCCCCCCTACCAGAGAGAGAGGAGGGGTCTTGAACCACCGTAGAAACATTTATTGCCTTTAAAATCCCCGCAAGCCAAATTTGGTTCCATTTGCTTTATTAGATCAAGAGTTATGAAGAAATTTCAGTTTCATTTGTATGACAGCACCCCATCTAGGAGAGGGGAGGGGTATCAAACCACCATAGAAACATTTTTCGCCACCAGAAAACCCCACATGCCAAATTTGGTTCCATTTGCTTGATTAGTTCTTGAGATATGCAGAAACTTCTGTTTCATTTGAATGGGAGCCTCCCTTTCTTGAGAGGGGAGGGGTCTCAAACTACCATAGAAACATTTCTTGCTTCCAAAAACTTCCGCATGCTAAATTTGTATTCCTTTGCTTGATCAGTTCTCGAGTTATGCAGAAATATGTGTTTCATTTGTATGGGAGCCCCCCCTTTCAGAGGATATATATACGCCATATATATGCCGTGGGTTTGAATCGATACTAGTGTATAAATGAATATTTGTGCATCTTCTTAAACCCAACTGGATGTGGATTAGCCAGAAGGTGCTGATAAACAGGAAGTGGAGGTGCGGAGGATTCCTCGGGTATCACGTCAGCACGTTCCTGCACTTTGCTTGTTTAATCTCCATGCGGGCGGAGCTGGCGCCGGTTTTGCCTTGATTTGAGATCACCTGTTTTTGCACATTGAGGATGTATGTTGCAACTGTTTGTTCTCTGTGTACTTGCGGTTCATTATGATTGATAAGTTTTCTTTCACCATCCGTGCTTATAATCTCAGACATTCTTATCTTTTCAGAGAGCGAGTAATGGCGCTATAACCATAAGCGGTATGGCGTTAGGACTTGAGTTTATTGAGCATCACTTACCGTTCTTAGACTATATGCTCCCAACGACCATTCTTAAATAAATTTGTGTTCTGTACCGTAAGTGCGCTATATTTTGCGCATTTAAGAAATTATAAGTTTGAAATCATTTTTAAAAAGGGCTTAAAAGAGTAACACAATTCATGACTTGCTCATATTTCGTTGTCTCGAGCCTAGTAAAAGAGCGCAATACAGTACAGCTCGTAACTGATTAGAATTTAATTAAAATTAAATAATTCTGGACTGATGTATGTGTTCCTAATTATGAGCAATAAAATTAAGATATTTCCAAATTCTGCGCACTTGTGTTTCTAATGTGGCGCATCAGAATAAACTAATAAATACTTATGTAAACATTGACACAATTTGAGTAGTATAGTTTTAGCAATAAAAATTGTATTCGATAACAATTTTGATAGCAAAGTAGGGTAAATCTACTAATGTTTGACCTAGCTATAAATCGATCTTTACTTAAAAAGCGTCTTTACTAATTTTTTTTTTATTTCTTTGGAAGGGTCAAACATTAAAAGGTATTTCGAACAAAATTTGGTCGACTTAAACTTGACGCATTTCCTTTCATAGTGCATTAAAACAGTTTGCACATCCCTCATTTTGAAGACGTGTGCGTGTAGCATCATGCCTCTATTCTGATTTTGGGATTAGCACTTCAGTTATCAAAATGTCGTCGAAAGAAGAGAAGCGTCGCATCAAAACTTTGCACGTGCATGGCGAAAATCCAAACTACTCTCACGCCAAGTTGGCGAAATTGTTGAATGTGGCTAAATCATCTGTTACCAACGTATTCAAAGTGTTCGGTGAACATTTGTCGACAGCCAGGAAAGCTGGATCGGGGGGGAATCGAAAGCCGGAGGCCACAGTGACGACAAAAAGAGTTGCCCGCTGTTTCGAGCGGAACCCCAACCTCTCCGTCCGAGATGTCGCAAAGAAGCTGGGAGTGGCGCCTTCAGCCGTGGATAGAGCTAAAAAACGAGCTGGACTATCGACTTACAAGAAAGTGGTGACTCCAAATCGCGACGATAAACAAAACACGTCGGTCAAAGCACGATCGCGAAAGTTGTACACGACGATGCGGACGAAGTTTGATTGCGTGGTACAGGACGATGAAACTTACGTCAAGGCAGACTTTAAACAGCTTCCTGGGCAGGTATTTTATACGGCAACCGGACGGGCAAAGGTGGCAAATATTTTCAAGCACATTAAACTGACAAAGTTCGCGAAGAAATATCTGGTGTGGCGGGCCATCTGTACCTGTGGCTTGAAGAGCAACGTTTACATTGCGACCGGAACAAAAACTTCTACTGCCTTTCCTGAAGCGACACAATTGTTCCGTTCTATTTTGGCCGGATTTGGCACTTTCCATTACGGAAAAAAGGCCATGGAGTGGTATGCTGCCAACAACGTTCAAGTGGTGCCCAAAGACAAGAACCCTCCCAACACGCCAGAGCTCCGCCCAATCGAATAATATTGGGCCATCGTCAAGCGGAACCTTAAGAAGACTCAAAAAGCTGTTGTGAGCGAGAAACAGTTCAAGGCAAACTGGCGTACTGCGGCGAATAAAGTGGACAAGGAGACTGTACAAAATCTTATGGCAGGTGTTAAACGAAAGACTCGGCAATTCGCATTCGGCAAAAAGGAAGCTTAGCTGAATATTTCTCCTGTACTCTGTATTAACTGAACTTGAAAAAGAAAATGAATTTGACTTACTAATAAAAACTTTGATCGACTCACACGCATTACTGTTTGACCAAATTTTGATCGGAACACTCTTTAGGCTAAAACAAATCTACGCATTATGCAATCGAATTTTACTTATTTATGGATCCTTGAAATATGACTTATAAGTAGTCTAAATAGAGAAATTAAAAAATAATTTATCAGAAGAATAGGTCTCTTTTAAGGAGGATTCATTCACCATTGGCAGTGGTGAGTTGTTTTATTTTTCATTTTTATCGAAAATCTTCCGGGTACCACTTATAAAGTCTTCTGAGTAAATTGAGTTTTTTTTTTCATTCTATTACCTTGCTTTCTTTTGATACGTAAGCGCTTTGGAACTACTTCTTACAGACTTACAGACTTACAGACTGCAGTACCAAGAATCACTTAGTTGTTAAAGTTTGAGATTCATAACTACACTCCCACCCCACCCCAAGGTTTCATCTTCTTTCTCAGCATTCCAAGCTCATTGTACAATCAGCTTATTGCATGTTCTCAACTTAGTGTTCTGATTTCACTTCCACAGTTATTAATTGAGAGCTTTCGATGCATGAAATGGTATATTGTGTGGCACGCACATTAATGAAGTCAAGAAAATGTCCAACCCTAAAAGTTCCCACGACCGAACCGGGAGGCCCCAACGTTTAGTGCAGCCAAAAGATTGCATGGTAATAGCTTAATCCTGGACTAATAACCAAAAAGCGCGACGCAGACGATACGCTCTTTTAGTGTCAGTTTCGCTCTTCCGAGGAGTGCTATTAAATCCAAAAGAATTATATTTCCTCGCTTGAACGAAAAGTAACGCACAAATATTCAGCCCTATTCAACCCAACATATAGCTACATTTATGTGATTGGTTGCTTCTTTTAACAGACGATAGAGCCCTAAGGATCCGTAGAATCGTGGCATTCAACATTCATCTAACGTACCGACGAGTTGATCCCTTCGTTATGGCCAATAATAAAATTTGGTTCAATTATTGCTTTACTCTCCTTCGCGAAAGAGGGAAAAATATCTACGAGTATCGTGAGTATTTCCTGCGGAACCAATTTACCCTCAACAGTTTTCTTTTCTAGTTATGAGCTTCGTCAAAGCTCCACCAGAAATAATTGCTCGCTGTAAGTAGTCCAGTGGGAAGAACTGAGAATGGACGGACAGGCCCATTCAGCTGACTCATTACGCAATCTCAATTTCCAGTATCCTAACCCTAGAAAGGGTCCTATCTTTGTTGAACAATTCCATCGGCTTGAAATGCATTTTCCATTTCGGCCGTTGTTGGAGGTACAAGCTAGACACTGTTTCTTTTGCGACGGGAACTCGGTTTATTTATTTTATTGAGGTTGGAGATCTGTTCCAGCTGATATTTTCACCATAAACACATTTTCCTGTCGATTATTTGTTGAAAAAAAAGACTTTTACCTTGACCATTCGGGGAAATACATTTTTAATGTTTGTCGGCTTGTATGCTACCGATGTAACACCATGGGATGTATAAAAAGTGGTTCAGCGGCTGATTTGGTCGAACCATTATTAAATTTCTACGTGGGTCGTGGTATACCTACTTTAAGTTTCTAGTTTTAAAATGTTTAACACGTTTTCTTCAGACACTGGCAATACCAAAAAGAGTTTATGATGACTTCCTTCAAATAACTTTTCTTCCTTTTTTTTTTTAATAAAAGTGTATTTCGGCTTTAAAACATTCCCCCATCACACTGAACTTCAAACGAATCAAGATTTTGAAAACCATACTTACAACTTGGTGATCAATCACTGTGGAAACCTGTCAACCACAAGACGACGACAGATGCATTCGATTGTTGATACGAAAAAAGGCCCGCCGGGCGACTACCGTGGAGAAATAATAAAATTATTAATCGAAATTTCATGTGAAAGCCGTGTTTAAATTCAACTCACGAAGCGCCATTCTTTTCCCGCCTTTTTCTCACGTTGAAAGAGGGAAAACGGAACCTCTCAAATTCACGGAATAACTGCTGGGCGTTCATAAAAGACGCAATAGTTAAAGGGGGCGGGCTTTTATGTTGTGACAATTACAATTACATGTACTTGGGTCATCAATCGTACGTAAGGTATTTATCATATGTCCAATAATAATAATCACAAATAAAAATCTCAATTTACAAATAATAGTTGGAGCAATTCTATTATTATTTTCCGTTGTAAATAATGTTTCATTACCATGAACATTATAAATGTTGTAGCATTGGCGAGTAAAAAATTTAATCCTAACGCCCCGTGCAAATGAGCATGAGCATGATTGACCGCCCACGGATGCTACTCCGTTATTGCCAGATCAGCTGTATTTACACAAAGAACCAATAGATGATGTTTGGGACTAACATACATCCTCAATGTGTAAAAACTGGTGATCCATTATGAAGCAATACCGGCGCCGGCCGTGCCCGAATGCTGGCCAAGTAGGGAATGGGAAGGAACGTGTTGACATGATACTCGCTTTCGAAATCGACAGGTAATCGGTGGGTGACTGACCACCAGGTACTTCATAGCAAGATGCTAGAAAGCGGACCGGAAGTGTAAATGAGCAAACGCCCCGTGCAAATAGTGATTATCTCTTCAAGACATAACACTGTTACAATTGGTGGTGTCGCCACTCTGTGCCTTCACTAGCATTTTCTGTCCTAACATTTGTGTCACTGTCCGAGAATATGGCAAGTGGAGACACATATGTTAGATGTCAAGACGCATATGTTAGATGTTCAAACCTATTTTTTGACAGAAATGTTAGACTTTTGACCAGACATTTTTCTAAATAAACATATCGAAACCCAAAATAATGCTACAAAAATTGTCAATTCATTAAACTTGTTTTCAGAGACTCCATCTTTGCTCTATACGCTGAAAATTTCGGGATCGTGTACTGCAATTGTTTTAATTTGATAAAAATGTATTAACAAATCTGTTTGAGCTAAGCCCAGCATTGAAAAAATGTCAGGTTATTTGCCATATGTTAAGATAGATCTGTCAAATCTGTCAAATGCTAGTGAAGACTTTTTGCACAAACACAAAGGCGTCATTGGACTCAATCTTGAGTCTTTGTAGACTCACTTTCGTCTAAAGAGAAGTCATTCAAATTTGAGTAAATATGGTTGGTTTTGACATGTCGACAAATCAAAAACAACGATTTAAATCAGTTTGATTGACTTCGCTTGTGACAAAAGTGAGTCGAAAACGACTGTTGTCTCCGAGAGCGCCACGAGGGATGGGGGGGAGGTTACAAACACCATAACGTCGTTTGTGCATGGCCCCTTCGACAACGAAAAAACGAAAGAACCACTTCGGAGCTACTTCGCCCGAGTGGCTGAGCCGCAAGATTACTACGATTCTAATCTTTCTGTATATTTATGCTACACACTTCGAGACCGATTCAAACATAAGAAGAATACGGTCTGTGACGAGGGGACCACATAATTTCCCAAATGTTCTTCCTGCGTTGTATTTTCCCGGTTCACACGCAGTTGAAGGGTGATTCTTAATAGAGAGCAGATTATTTTTTCCCTTAGAGAAAACTTTTCGGAGTACGTCAGGGTATCTGCTAAGATGTTTGCCATTCTCAACAATGTTGACAAACAAACCTCTTTCGTTGCCGGATCAGCAACGAAAACAATGAATTTATTTATTCCTTATTTTAAAAAAGTTGAACACACAATTTCCAAGTTTTGGGGCCAATTAATTTAGCAGACAAAAGCTGTACTACGAGTGGATGAGCGTACGTATGCGCTCGCATGTTTTTGTGTATGTGAGGAAGGGGGGGGGGGGGGGGGGGTGTACATCTTTGTTACAGCCGACATGTTTTTTGATGTCTTTTGATGTTTGCCCTACCTGCCTCGAAGCTTGCCTCAATCATTCTAATTTACCGCGCAACTGGACCCAAACCGAGAACTTGGGTCACAATCAACGATGAGGGTTAAGCAACCACCCATTTATTATCTTCATCCCATAGAACCCTACATTTTTTGGAAACGGGTTGATATTTTCCTGCAAATACACACGGTTGCCGGTAATTACGACCATGAAAATTGAAAATATGTTGATTAAATTATTGCCTTGAGGAAAGCAGCTATAATAAACGCAACGATGGCAGAAACAGCCCAAAATATTCTTCTCTCTCGCTGTTTCCTAAGTTTTGGAAATTATGTTCAGAAGCAATAAAGATTTAACACTTAAATCCGGACGAATGCCTAGTTCAGACTGAGAGGAGTCCCATCAAGGTAGGCTTGCTTATAGCATGTTATAACTGGTCAGTCTGGCCAGCGTTGAAAATTATTTATTGTACACAAAACGTTATGTTCTGTCAAATAAAGACTGTAATCGAAAAAAATGAGACGCAACGATTAGCGTTACTTTTAAGCGTGAGGGTAAAAATTGATAAAATTTTGAATGAAAATAGCTAAGAGTAGTGTTTGCGTTGGCAAAATTTCTTCACAACCTGTCAAGTGGTTATTCAGATGGCATCGGAACAAGAGCAGACCCGCCAAGAAATGATGTGGGCCGTCGAGGAAAATCCAACTGCGTCGCACAGATAGATCGAAAAACACATGGGATTCCATCATTCGACGGTGTCCCGGATGGCGAAGTCATTCAAGGAGACCCAGACGACCCAGCTGCAGAAAACCGAAGAGTTTTCAATTCCCGGGAAACGATAAGTAGAAAATATATTTCCCGGGATTTCCTGGGGTCCTGGGAAATAAAATGACTACAAATATTGTGTAACAATCAAATATGGAGTTTTTGTTATCATTGCAGTTGAAAAAACATTTCAAGTGCTAAACTTTACAGTCAATTTGTTTGAAATATGATTCTAAAGAGGTACAAGACATGTAGGTTGCACTCGAGCTTGGCAGAAAATATAAGCTGAAGACGAAAAGACAAACTCGCTTTCTGTTGATTATCATATCATTCAAAAGCTGGTGAAGATTTTGCAAAAGCTCTTTTCGAATACTTTTGTGATCTTAACCCGCTGAACAGCGTTAGGAGATTTCCGAAATCAATCTTTCGGATCTGCTTCAAAGTAACGCAAAAGCTGGTTTTGTACAGTCCTTAAAATAGAGCAACTATTAATATGATCACCAACATCGTTACATTTATTTTAGAACTCCTCCTCGTCGTCCTCATAATCATCATCTGGTGCTTCTTCATCCATATCTATTGATCCCAGACGAAACATTGTTATTGTACCACGAGAAAACCAGGTATTTTGGTTATTCCTGCCATGAAATGAACGAATGAATAACAACATAAGTTGCCACAAAAATGAAAAGTGTACTTTTATTCGTTTCCCTTAGATTGAAAGTCATACGTCTTAAAGTAAACTGCGGCACATCCCGCCAGTATCACACCTGATTTTAGTGTCTTTGTATAAACGTCCTACGACGTGGCAGCGAAACATTGATCAGAATATGTGATACTTTCACTATTGGTCAAATGTTTGGTCTCGCATGCAGGTCTATAGCATGAGATAAGCCCTCTCACCATCGGCATGGTGAAAAAATTGACCTTCGAGAAGGAGAATCGAAACATAATTTTTGGAACTTAAAAACGCTTCCTCAAAAACTGGTGGCCCAACACCAGGCAATAGCGTTGGCTTCTTCGAGCGACACCTCGAATCAGCTATGATAATCGGGGCGAGTGCTTTTTCCTACCTTATAGCAAAGATGATGTCGAGGGAAATGTATGTCTGAGAGCTGGCGACAAGGTCACCTTGCAGAATGCCACCAATCAAAGGGGCAACTCGGGAGTATGCCATATTCGGCTGGAGAATCCGGCTCATCCGGTCAAGTATCGCGGAGTGGTTTGCTTGATGAAAGACACTTTCGGTTTTATCGAGCGTGCGGATGTGGTTAAGGAGATCTTCTTCCACTTTTCCAAGACCAAGACCGAGGACGTCGATTCTACTATCTACAAGGACTAGGTGCTCAAGTCGCACGATCGCAATAATCAGTTGCGGCAACAGAACAACGATCCACTTCCCTTAAGAATTAGATATAGAGCTGCTGATCATTCGGAAGTAGAAGTGCCATTCGGAGACAAGGACCAGAAGGGTGACTTCATCCTACACCATGGTGACTGGATGCAGTTCCTGCTGGCAACCGATCGCCGCGATCATCCGCTACAGCGAGCCACATCAATCTAGCTGCTGGACGAAACGTTCCAAGTTTCCGGCGAGAAGCGCGAGCAAGGCGTTGTGGCATCGCTCAAGGAAGGTTTCGGCTTTCTGCGCTGCGTCGAGCGTAACATAAAACTGTTTTTCCATTTCACTGAGGTGTTAGATACCAGTCGCGAGATATGCGTTGACAACGAGATAGAATTTACCGTAATCCAGGATCTTGGCTCGAGCTTTGCCAACACTCGCCAGAATGCGATTCGTTTCAAACACCTACCGCCGGGAACGGTCAAGTTCGAAACCCTGATCGAGAGCAACGTCGAGGGTATCGTATCGCGTGAGGCTCCGAAGAGTCCGATCAAGTCACAGGAACGTGCCGAGGGTGGTGTCATTTCCTACGGCCAAGGCCCCAGACTATAGATTCAATATCTGTCAAGTTAAACGTGGGTCCTCCCTTAGCTCAGTCGGTAAAGGCGCAGCTACAAAGCAATACCATGCTGGAGGTGGCTGGGTTCGATTCCCGGTCTGGTCTAGTAATTTTTCGTTAAGGAAAATTTCTCGACTCCCTGGGGCATAGCGTATGATTGTACTTGCCACACAATCATACTAATGCAAAAATGGTATTTGGCATCGAAAGCTCTCAATTAATAACTGTGGAAGTGCATTTAGAACACTAAGTTGAGAGCAAGCAATAAGCTAATTGTGAAAGCAATAAGCTTGAAATGCTAAAAGAAGAAGAAGAAGAAGTGAAACGTAACAAAGAGTTGATCGCTACTAACGTCCAGGAAATCCCTTATCAACTGCTATACCAGAAGTCGCTTGGGGGCGGAGACCAGCAGCAGGTTTTACAGCAACCGCAGCAAATCTAGCTGGCCTCTCTGCACAACCTTCATCCAGCAACCTCACACACCGAGCGCTGGGATGAACAATGGCAACAACCGCTTGAATAGCACTTCAGCCATGATGAAGGCCAGTTACGCTAACGGCAAGGTTTCATTGCTGTGTTAAATGAAAACTTTGACTTCATCGAAACTGTCGAGCACGATCAGGAAGTATTCTTCCACTTTAGCAACTTTATCGGCAAAACAAGTGCCCTCGAGCTCGGTAATGAAGTGGAGTATAACGCGCAGTGCCGTCAATGCTGGCAACTGCATTCCTGCCGAAAATGTAAAAATCATCCCGAAGGGTAGCATCTCGCAACCGAAGATGCTGCCAGCCGTGTACAGCCGTGCTAGCCATGTTCGTCCGCTTCGTTGCATCAATCCCGATCAATCGGAATACTGTGGTCTGGTGCAGGTGCGTGGCGATGTCGGCAAACCTCAATCGGAATTCGGCATCATCAGTCTGAAGAATAAGCGAAATCTGCTGCAGAAGGTCGATATGGTAACATTCAAAGTAGATGAACAGAACCGTGCCGTTGAGGTCACCTCGATCCGTACTAAGAAGCAAGTCAAGGTCGATTCCGTGAAGGGTCTGATTGGTTTTCTGGACTTCGAAGTCAAGGAAGGCAAGAAGCTATTCTTCCCATTGTCAGAGGTCCTGTTCGGCGGGTGTCTCTATCCAGGCGATTCGGTTGAATTTGCCATCGTTACTAACCAGCACAACGGCAAACCATCGGCCTGTAACATGATCAAGGTAGCAGACACATATCAAGCTAAACTCAGTTGACGACAGCGGACCACGTTTGACAGTAATTCGTGCCCCGAAAGGACCAGATGGTACAAATGGCTTCCATATTTCAGTCAGAGCTCCACGTTTAGTTGGAATTTGCTTGGAATGAACACTTTACACTATTATCAAATCATAATAACGCTATAGTTTGTTGTTTTATTTTTTAATGCTTTATTATTTAAATTATTTAAACAAATCCTTTTATTGCAACCTATATAATTGCCGGCGTCGGTGGTGTAGTGGTAAGCGTGACTGCTACTTGGCACCCCGGTGGGTCTGGGTTCAATCCCAGTCGACGTCGGTGATTTTTCTGAGGCGAAAAAATCTGGTCACGACTTCCTTCGGAAGGGAAGTGAAGCCATTGGTCCCGGCTCATATTCATGAGTCGTTAGGTAGGGTCCAGGTGGTGGAGTCGTCTTCCTGGCGTCGGTGATTGTCACCATGTGAGGAAATAGGCCGACGTAAAATTAAGAAGACAAAAAAAAACCTATATAATTGTGAAACGTAAACGCTAGCTGATTATTATTTATAAACGAAAATGAATGAAACAAACAACAAACCTGTAACAAAACAAATTGAAATAAAACACACACACACACATACACACACACACACACACGCGCGCGCGCGCGCGCGCGCGCACATATACCTACGTATATACAAAGAAACAAATGCGGAAAAGAGTAGAAAAAAAGTAGGAAATAAAAGCAACATTATGTAACAAACGCGGCATGAGTGGAAACTAAGAAGCATTGGTCAAATCGCATCTTACTACTGAAACAAGCAGAAAAACAATCAAAATAATCAAAACAAAATCATGGATGTTTTACAAAGCAATACCAGCGCGAACGTGTTCCAATGCAGGTCAAATGAGAAATTGAGGAATTGGGAGTGGGTGACGAAATAATCGCTTTGAAACGAGTGGAGGGGGAGGCGATGAAGTCTTCTGAATATTCCGCGGTACTTCCACGAGACTTCACTGGAATCCATAATAAATTTCTTATGGATATTTTGCATAACGACCTACTCGGGTTAACATCCAAACCATACACGGTGTAGTTCAACCATTCGAGTTATTGTTCGTTTAAAGTAAATTTGTATTAGGGATGTTGGATACACATGTAAACAAAAATCCACCCCAGGAATTTTAAACTAGTTTTCGGTATTTTGATCGTGAACTGTAAATTCAGGGCTTAGGACATCTCCAACCCTGATATGAAACTGGTATTAATCTAAATATTTAGATCGGAAGTGATCTAAATTCTTGCATCGTGGCATTCAAAATTGGCTTCCAAACCACAATCTGATGTAAATTTTGGCATCTTTCAAGAGAACTGATCCAAATGATACATGTTATGGATCACCTTTTTGCCTTGATCTATTTTCTGTAGTAGTGCAGACAAAAATGCTATAGAAAAAAAAAGAGTCGTGATTATCCTGTCCTTCACATCGAACCGGGAAAACATTTAAGCTGCTCAAAGTTTTTTTTTCTGTTTTAAGATTTATCAGTGAAGGGATTTGTCGAGCGTTTTAAGGGGTGAAACTCGGTGGTGTATTTTCTGAGGAGGTTGGATACAATCTTTGTGCCACGGTTCGCTCTGATGAAGCATTATTTTCAGGGTTCGATCTATGGACGCAGCGTGAGCAGGTACCTTGAGGAATGAAGCAAGTCGTGGATCAGTGGAGTGCTACCGATTTGAAGAAAATCAGGCAGTTGCTGTCATTCTGACCATTCGTCGAATCATTGGACAATCCCCAAAACGTTATTGATTTTCTCTCCGAAGACGGTTACGTGCGAAAAAATGTTGCCATCGAATTTGATGGACGTGCTTGATTTTTGGTGCACATTTCCTTGCTCACGTGAGATGTTGCAAGTTTTGATACAGGATTTACCGAGAACATCCTTTGGAAATCAGTTGAGAGAACTGAACGGTCAATGTATGTCGACGGCAGCGACCCAAAACGATGAGTTCCGGGAATGTATGCAACTGATGTTCTTCATGTAAAAAAAAAAAGAGCAAGGCAATCAAGTTAAAGGAGGTCATTTTGAAGTACATGAATCAGAACACCAGATAAATTGTCAAGAGCTGAGGAAAAGATCATTGACTGCAGCACGACAACCGAAAATGGATTCGCCCTTCCTTAGATCCGTTGGCAATCTGGTGGCCTACCTGACGGAGAAAATTTTCCGAAAGTGCCTTCGTCCATTCAACAGAGGCTCGCCAATTATTTGTGTTCAGTGACCTATTTCTATCTGCAGTGCGAGTGCTGCGAGTCGAATGAGAATTGCTATCTAGTTCAAACGCTGCCGGAACTGCATTTGGAGTGCGGACGAATAATCAACCTATTCGGTTGGCTACAATCGTTCCGATCGGTTGTAGCCGATGGCAATTCGTACGATCAGGATGGTGGATCCCAAAATACAGTAAGTAGTAGTTGTGAATAGTCCAAAGGTTGTTAACACAAGTAAACTGCCTTATAGGCCGGACCTTACATAACCGTCATTGATCTCAGTCCCCCCTCCCCCTATTTCGCGTCCATGATTAACACGAGTCTCAAACAAATGAAAATTCAAAACAAACTGGCAAGCCGTATTGACATTTGAATACACTCTAAAAGGAAAATGTGCAAACATGTCTGTGATTAACCCATCCAAAGTTAAAGATGTATAAAAAACACTGACAGGAATTATCACTCACCCTGTACTTTAAGCAACCATTGTTGTCTCCTCAATATACAACTCACGCTATTAAATTCAACCTACATGGTACAATTAATAGTTGAGTTGAAAACTCAGTGGTTAAAATTACATCTAAATCTCAAAGTAAAAAACATGTTAAAAAATACTGTCAGGAACGGGAGACAACCAGGAATGTTGCTCGGGACTTGACGGTTCGTACCTGCCGAAGGCGATGGATCACGGTATCAGATGGCGACCAAGCGGTTCCTCACCAGTCTTGATGGTCGGCAGGCAACCAGGAATGTTGCACAGGACGGTTGGTTCTTTGCTGCTTCTTGCCACTTAGGAAAAGGGCTGCGAAAACTGCAACAGAGTTCTTCCGTCGGGGGGAGGAATGAAATTTTCACTTGTTTGCTTCGCAACGGCCACCTACGCTCGCTCGTTCATTCCGTTGCTAGCGGTAACAAATACAATCTTTCTTGTGTTCTTCAAAATAAAATCACTTAGATTGGTAAACTTTGGCGTTGGTCTGTCAGTTCAAATGTATATTTTTTTTACAACAAAGTTATTTTCAGTGTAGTTAATCTGGTCCTGTCGTAAGGATCAACTCATCCCATTCTAGACCATTTTAGTTAAAGAAGAAATCGTGAATCTGTGGTTGTCAACTTGCCTCGAAGCCATAAAAGTGGACCAATTTGGAAACCCACTTCAACCGTACGGGATTTGTTTTTTATTCCCTTATGTGATATACCAGCCCTTCTCCAGCAATGGACCCACTAGCCACATGAAAATATACGGGTCGGTAAAAGAAGCTTGAGAAATGCTGTGATATATTGTCATCGTCATCGTTACTTCAAAAGAAAAACCACTCCTGTGGGGTAAATTTTGACAACGCCATCACATAAAAATATAGTCGGCTTTTCCTTCTGCTTCAGTTTCGTAATTTTTAACGTCACTTTACGTGTATGTTCACCGTCTTCTAGAAGCACTTCCGTAAATTAGAGCTCGAACCCACGTCTCCAACTTTGTAAAAATCGTCTTTCGCGGACCAGGCTATCTGAGACCTATGTGTTCTTGTTAATGGGACTTTCAGCCACCTGGGCCGGTTCCGCATAATAAATGTATCAGGATGCACATTTGGTTCCATCAAGACACATTATCCCAACTTCTTCTCCGTATAAATGCATCCATAAAACTGTTTATCATTCTTTGCTCTCAATTAGTTATATCATAAGTGGAAAGTGCTATCTTTTGAAATAAAACAACCACCGACCGTTTATCGCAAATTGCCACAAGCAGCTTTTATCTTCACATCCCAAACAAGTGCATCATTACGAACCTGCAAATCATGCCCCAACTTGCTTACAGCAGAATTCTTACGATTAGTACATTCGTTTTCTTTGTTTGAAAATGTACAATTTCCAAATGAGTGATCCAATTATTGCTGACCTAGCAAAGTAGCCGTAGGGCGGACTGAAATTCCTGATTATTAGAGGCACACAAGCTCTATCGACAAACCGTAGCGGCTCTCCTGTTTCAGTTAGGACTGCTAAACTTTCCGAACCAATCAATTCTATTATCTTCCGAAGGGATACCTTGATTGTTTCGAGGAAGTAAAATAAAAACAAACTAATCGTTAATTTCCGGAGGCTGGAAGGAGAAGAATTCTTTACCCAAATTGTCTTCATTCGTTTCATCTTAGTGCCCACGAGCAGCTCGAAGGTTAAAACTTCACTGGAATTTCGGAGTTTTCTTTTTGATGTAAGCACCTGTAAAACCACACTACCGTTCGAAACTGTAAAGGGTGTCCACGATGAAATTGCCACACACAAAATTGATTCGCAAAATTCGAGTTTTCATCCGATTGCCATCAAATTTTCAGGGATTGAGAAATAACTATTAAACTTCATTTTACCATTTTATTCGTATTTTATTTACAGTCCATACGCAAATGCCCGCACCTTGGCCTTAACCCCGGCCATAAGATTCTGCACAACCTGTGAATCAACCGTTTTTTGCATGTAAACCCATACTTTCTTCAGTTCCTCGACTGTCTTCACTACCTTAGGTCGTTTAAGAAGGTGCTGCTTCATAATCGCCCAGTACTTCTCGATGGGGCGGAGCTCCGGAGTGTTGGGAGGGTTGAACATTTTCGGCACGAAATTGACCTTATTGTCCGCATACCACTTCAGCACGTCCTTGGAGTAGTGGCATGAGGCCAAATCCGGCCAGAAGATTGTTGGGACGTTGTGGGCCTTCAGGAGAGGAAGCAGCCGCTTCTGGAGGCACTCTTTTATGTACACCTGTCCATTCATCGTGTCCTGGGTCACGAAAGGTGCACTCCGCTTCCCGCACGTGCAGATGGCTTGCCAAACCAGGAATTTCTTCGCAAATTTGGACATCTTCTGAGTGCGGACATGCTCCGGAACGCTGAACTTATCCTTGGCCGTGAAAAACAGGTTGCCGGGGATCTGTTTGAAGTGGGCCTTCACATATGTTTCGTCGTCCATGATGCAGCATTCAACTTTCGTCAGCATGTTGAGGTACAACTTCCTGGCACGGGTTTTGGCGGACTTGTTCTGCTTCTCGTCGCGATTAGGGGCCTTTTGTACCTTGAACGTTCGAAGCCCAGCCTTAGTTTTGGCCTTCTGGACAAAACTTCGGCTTAGGTGCAGCTTCTTAGCCACATCCCGAACGGAGGCGTTCGGATTTCGGTTGAAGGCCCCAACTACGCGGTTGTGATTTTTGGTGTTGTACGGAATACTTTTTCCTTCACTTCTGGGCTTCCGATCGGTGGTCAACCGTTCCTCGAACCGCTTAATCACTCGCGACACCGTGGAATTCGCGATTCCCAACGTTTTAGCGATGGAACGATGCGAGAGATCCTTGTTCTCGTGATGAATGCGCAAGATTTTATCACGCACGAGCTGTTCTTTCGACTCCATTTCCGCGAGTTTTGATCACAGGACTTTAAAACTTGCAGGATGTAAATAATGCACTATGAACTAAATCCACCCAAATTTTCATTAAATTCTACTCAACGGTTAAAAAGTTAGAGTTATGAAATTCATAGTGTGGCAATTTCATCGTGGACACCCTTTATCGCATCAGGATGTCGAGCTCGAGGCTCATTTTTTCCGTACATACGTTCAGTACAAACAAAATATCAAAATTATAAACCTTCCGGGCCTTACCTTACCTTACCAATCAGACCAAAGCCGGTGGTGTGGCCTCTGCTGTAGACAGAAGATGTCTTCATTGTAAACGGTCCATGGCTTCGCCAACCTCGCCAACCTTCTTGGCACTTACCAAATAAAATATGTAGCCTACTTGTGTACTTGTACTTGTGTAAAAGAAATGATCATTATACCTACCTTATCGTTTTTTCGGACGGTACGTGGAAACATATGAAAGCACAGTATATTTACAAAAAAAAATTCAATCTTTTATCAACAGTTTGTTTATGGATTTAAAAAAAAGGGTTAAATTTTTTCGGCGGGAAAAATAATACTGAGATTTTATACTTAGGTGCGGTACTGTTTATATTGATGTTCGTACTGCTAGTCTAAGATATAAAACAACAGCAATGACCCGATTTTGTCACCCCATCGTTAAAGCAGATCTTTCTCATTAATTTCCAATATAAGTGTTGAAGGCATATACGTACTTTAGTGCATTAAAATCTTCGACAAAACACCGATGGTTTCGAAGAATATTAGGAAACGTTTTCGTCAAGGAGAGTGACAAATTCGGGTCATTGCTCGCAACGATTGAAGTGTTCATCGGATCATTGATTAATCAGAAAATAAGAGAAAGTCATACGACAATCTTAGGTACGTGTCGTATGCAGCATAATGTAGACGATGTCGATATAGTCAGTATAACTACACGTTTTCCAGACTACTGAAATGTGTTCACCACAGAGAGTTCCTTTAAAAGTCATTTCATTCGAATCTTTCAACTATTAACATGCGCAGTACATCCCTTTACAAAGTTCATGCAACACAGTGTGGTTCATGCGACATTATTGCATTGAAAGTTGGGTTTTGTGAACGTTTATTAGCTTCATTTACAGCAAATTCTGGATTTCGATTACTTTCGCAAACATAATAGTTTATGATGGACAGAAACGAACGGAAATGAGTTTAATTTTGAACAACATAACATATTGTTGAATTTCAAACTTATTTGTTTTGACAATTGATCCTCAAAGCATACACACTTAGATTTTTTTACAGTATACTGTAATTTTTTACCGAATATGAAACAGCTGAACATTCGGTAATCGATTCGGTAGTTTTTTAGCTTTACAATACGTTCAGTAAATTTAACTTCGCTACTGAGCTGTCAAAACTTACAGAAATGTTCTGTAAATTTTGGCTGAACGATTGGTAACGTGAGCTGTCACATTTTTACCGAAAATGATGTAAAAAATTTACAGTTGCTCAGCAAAATTTACAGATTCGTTTGAAAATGGATTTTCATTGATTTAATTTCTTGGTTTTGAAATTGAGGATAATTAATGAGTTAGATTAATATGTCATTCGCATTCATTTCTTTCCCATTTCTGTTTATTTAGATAATTTATTTGTGTTAATAATTAAAATAGTATAATCAGATAAACCAACACTTGGTTACCGTTGCGTAAAATATCTTAGGAATTTTCCATCTAACGTTGCTGCAATCGGATGATCCTTGGAGTAAGCCAACAAAATTCCTTTCCTTGTGAATGTGGCTACGGTCCCGGAAAGTTGCTGTCCATATCTCCATTTTTGGCACTTATTTTTGGCTGCACCGTGCAACTCACCAGAGCTGACCAACATTGAACTTCAAAATGGTGGGAAAATATTGCGTTTGACAGCATGGAATAAATTTACAATCTGTTCGGTATTTTTTTTTACACTTCTTTTGCAAAAGAATAAATTTACAGTTCATTCGTAATTATTTTTACAGTGCTACGGAACTGCTGCCATTTACAGTTTTAATCGGTAGTTTTTTTTTCTACAATGTTCGGTAGTTTTCTGCAAATTACAGAAATTCCGTTGTTTTGATTGCCGGAATTTTGTCAAATGTCATGTTTTACTATATGTTCGGTAAAATTTCTGTTTTACAGACCGAATTCAGCAAAATAAGTACCGAACATGATATTGGAAATTTGGTGTGTCCCCCCCCCCTCCCCCCCCCCCCCCTCCCATTTTTTTTTTTTCCCCCTCTTCTCCCCCCCCCCCCTTGCACAAACCCCCCACCCAAAAAAAACCCCAACCCCCCCCCCCCCATTCCTTTTTTTATACCTTCAATTTTTTTTGTATGGATCGTCACGTTTTCTCGAAACCCCCCTCCCCCCCTACTGCGTGACATAATTAATGGACCTTCCCTTACAGTTTGAAAAATAGCTAGAAAGTTATTATCAAGTTCAGTTTTAGATACTACGATGTTTAACCTTACTTTACCTCTTCTTGGATTACTGATTTGATAGGGACAGCGCAATATGTCAAAACATAAAGCAAAGCAAAACTATTGATGTTTTCCCTTTTTTTGGCACAGACCTGTTGATCCATAATAGTCGATTTACGTTGCTCACAACGAGTACCAGTGGATTTTAATTCTCAAGCATTCAAATTTAAGTCGAGGCAGAGGTATGACATCATATAACATGTCAAAACATCCAATCAAAGTTTTGTGATGTGATGCAAACGTCAACAAAATGTTTTGATACATTTACAGATACCACATCTTCACTTCATCAGTGGGCGCCTCGGCTAAGGCATCTTTGTTCATATAAGGAATACTTCACTGAAAAACAAATCACTATATCAAGCATAAGTTTTCAAATAGACGTATCTAACATTTGATAGGAATTGAGAAAAATGAGATTGAAGTACCAGATTCTTTCATTAAATTCTATTTAACTGCATTGCAAGTTTTATTCGATCTATTGCCACAGAGAACAGACATTGATGTCCATATACCTATTCTTGAAAAACGTGTGTGCAAGTTAATATGGGCAGCCGGTATAAGAAGCAAGTGCAGAGAAAAACAAACAAAAAATTTCAGGTTATGTGCTAGGCTTTTTATTGATAAACATCATTTACATGACAGTTATCGCACAACTGCAGCGCCGCCTACCAGCACTATAACGACATACATTTGAAATGTTGGTTTAAAGTTTTACACAAGTAGCAAACCGAAGATGAACGTCTGTTCTCTGTGCTTTTTTTTATTTAAAGGAAAAAAAAATAAAAAAAAAAAAAAAAATGGTTTTTTTTTTCTTTCTCTCTTTTTTTGAGAAAATTAACACATACACCGGTTTGCCTCTATATCATACACATACACCATGTTAGATACGTCGGTCTGACAACTTCATTGTAACATACACCGGTTGGATACGTCGTTTTTTAGAATTATAGCACTTGCGTCACGTCAGATATACTGGTTATAATTTTTAAGCACAGATACGTTGGCTTGCTGTGCGGTGTATCTGGACTATTTGCTCAATATTTAAAAAGAACAGATAGGTCGAATATGAAATTTGGCTCACATAACTGAATAATTTTGATATTAGTGTTTGGAAATTGCTACTACATTAAGCGTGTTATGACAGGATAGAATTGAAAACTCGATTTGTTCACTTTTGCGACATACGTCTTGTTGAAAAATTAAGCTTGATATGTACAATTAAAACGTTCTCTGTAGGTTGTCACAAAAAATAATAGGTTTTATCAAGCGTTGTTTCCAAAATTCCAGCTGCAATTAAAAATATTGTCAAATGGGAAGACGTCCTATTTTTGATGAAGTAAGAAGACCACCCATAGTTCCAAGACTTTTTTCAGGATAGCCAATCATTTTTTTTATTACTACAGGAAGCGGTGGCCTAACGTGTGAAAGCAACATCAATATCAGCAAAAACAATATTTATGTACAGACTCTTGTTTTCTCCTAAAATATACTTTAAACCGCGAATATTTTAAATAACGGTTGCATTAATAAAAATGGACTTTTTTCGGATGATGATAATAAAAAAGCTAAGACAGATAATTGCTTTTGATAAATTTCCCATTGAAGGTAATTATTTAATCTTACTTGCAAAAAAATTCTACGCCCTTGCGAGCGGCCTTCCGGCAGTTAACCGGAACATTCGCCATGGCGGACGAAAACATGCGTGTAGGCATGTTTTTGAGTTCTTTCTTCGTTTTATTTATCAATTCCTCCTCAGTTTTTGCGACAAAATTGTTGGAGTAGATCTTACGCTTCAGGTTGGCCCAGACATTCTCGTATCCCTCCACGATCGCTTCGATTGGTGAAAAGACACCAGATCCGGCCAGCACACCGCGTTTTCGCCCTTATGGTATTTCATGATTAACGACGCAACTTCCGGCAGGTATTTCGTAGTATAAAATTCCCCGTTCACGGCCAGTCCAGAGTGAAAGAAGAGCGGTTTCGACATCCCCTTCTTGCTGATTATCAGCCACAGCAGCACCTTCTTGGGGAACTTGGTGTGTGAAATGAACTTCACCTCGGAGCTCACTTCCTTCGTGGGGGAAGTAAAATACGAAGTTGCCATCCAGGGTGGGTTGCCATCCAGGGTGAGATATGTCTCGTCGTCTATCACCACCGCCACGTCACGATTTGCCGGGAAAATCGAGTTGACCATCTTATTCAGCCGTTGCCGCTGCGTCATTGCCTGCAGCTCCGAAACCAGTGGACGCGGCTTCCGCTTCATGACACGTATGTTCATGTTCGCCAAGTACTTTTTCACTGTTTGGCCGGTTGAACCGACCTCCCGGCGAAGTGCACGCAGCAATGTAGCCACTGTTCCCTCGGTCATCCTCTTCAGCATCCTTTGGAGCTTCTTGTCGCTCAGGCTCATCGGCCGTCCGGAACCGGGCTTTCATTCGATGCTCTGATTGTTGTCTAATAGTGCCAAGATGTTGTAGATGCCGGAACGGGCGTATCCGGCGTCCACAAAGTGCCACACGATGTCCGTTTTCGACGCGGCGGGGTGCCGTTCTTTGAACGCACACACTTCTGAACGGAGTTGCTTCACTGTTTTTGCCATCACGGTTAGAGTTCACCTGATAGAGCTGTCAAATTTTGTCTGCTGACTCATGGGTTACTATGATTGATGCTGCATGGGTATTTTTGTCAGTGCGGGTGAAGGTAAACCTAAGAAAAATCGGCAATTTTTGTCCATTTTTTAAAAAACTTTATGTTGTCTAGTAAGGACTGCGGTATCACCACAACATTTTGTGCAATTCTGTTGAAGGATATAACTGAAAATGGTAACAAGTACAAATGTTGCGTCCAAGATTGACAAGGTTATTTACGTGTAGTTTGTGTTATTTGTGTCGAAATCAATAACTAAGAAAGTTTTTTCATGTTCGTGTACGATAAAATATTTGAGAGCGCAGCCAGTAGCAGAACTACCCGTGCAAGAGTGAAGCAATCCACCACCAGATGTCACTGTCTCATCGACGAATGAACGGCCATAAGGGTGGCGTAATAATGCTTTGTTCAGACTACAGAGTTGTAACATGATCTGACGCTATCTTGATGGCGATTTTCATGTTGATACTTTTTGTAACACCCTTGTATCATGTTAAAACTCCCTAGTCGGAACAAAGCAGGGCCATTGCGTGGAGAATACGGCGGGTCAACGTCCATTGGTTCGGGGTCAACGGTCGTCAGAAGACACAGTTATTACCCTGGTGATATTGAAAGATTACGGTCGTACCAACGAATACACTTAAAAATTACGTTGCGGTAGTTTAGAGAAGTTTGAGTGGAAGACATCTTGCACCATTGGATTTACAGGACATCATGGTTTTACCGTAAATCTTACGAAAGGACCGTGATTGGACAGGCAAATCGACCTACCTTTGTGGTCTGTCAAGGCTTCAAGTCCGTCAACACACTGAAAAAGCGCACGGGACTCGTTGAGGGACATTCTTAAATGTGTTGCTGGATCTGCAATGGTGCTAGCACCTTTTAACTACCGGATTGAAGGAATCGTAGCGAAACCAAGTGAAGTGCAGACGGGTTTCTTATCAGTGCTGGGAGTAACACCGCACTGACACGTTACAAAATGAAGAAACAAAAACAAAACTATTGGATTTTGAAACTGTTTCCTCGGTCCTAGCACATTTTTTTCCAAACATAATGTTATTTGTATCCCAATAATAAAAACATCACTGACAGTTCAATGTCGAAAACAGACATCAGAAAAGTCTGTCGAAATTTCAGTTAATAAGAAATGCACTGTTTTAAAAAAAAAAAACCGCCCGAATTTATCCACCGATGGTGAGACTGAACATACTTAGATTATTTTTCAGAAATCTGTAAAAGTTTACCAAATTCTCAACAGCTGAACGTTCGGTAATCCTATTTAACAGATTTCGGTAAACTTTTACCGAAATCCGGTAATATTTTTACAGATGACTGTAAAATTTCACCGAAATTCGTTAAATCGGATTACCGAACGTTCAGCTGTTGAATATTCGGTAAAATTTTACAGATTTCTGTAAAAAAATCTAAGTGTGAACCGTTCTTACACTTCACCAGATATTTCATATATGCAGTCTATAAACTACTAGCTCTTTCTCAAATCCTTCTCATGAAATGATCCGCAAATATTCTTTTTGCAAATATCTTCATTTGCGACATTGTCTCTGATCGTTTTTCAGCTAATCTTCAGCAATTATCGCGGCCATTATAGCATTGTAGTGACCTTCACCATAATGGCTAACAGCTTATATTCCTTGTAGTTTTTTTTTCGGAAAATCATAATAAGCAAAGTTGTAGTTTAGAAGAGAATTTTCAAAATAAACAAATATGGTGAATGAATAGAGTGAAACAAATACGAAATTTGAGTTTCCCATACATACTTCAAACAGTTTGTGCGAAGTCATTTTCAAACAAAATGTGCTCAAATTTTGAGAAGCAACTAAGAATCGAATTTGAAACTGCTCAAGTGCCGTTTTGCAACATTTGCTAGGATTTGTGATCCAGATAAACGCTCTTGAATGTTTTTGGAATCGGTCAACCTGTTCCGGGAATATCTCAAGCGCACGTTTCGATGAATATGATTCTCTAATTCATTACCCTTAATCACCTCCTGATTGTCCTCAACTAACGTTAACCAATCATGCTGTCCCTTAGATCATGTGTGGTTTATTGTGGTGGTTTATTCCGTTGGTGAAATAATACAGGTTTTTTACACTTTATTCAGAGACAGCAAATTATATTAGGCGATTTATGTTGCACTGAGTTTGTGCATTCTAAGACAGACACAATACAATCATTTTTTTCTCGACATGTGCAACAAAACAGCATGTTCATTAGTAAACATCTTTCCAACTTGAATACTTCCATAATACTGTTTATCATTCATTACTCTCAATTTAATTTACATCAGAGGAAAGTACTTTCTTTTGAAATGCAATAACCACCGTTCGTTTGTCGCAAATTGCCACAAGCAGCATTCATCCTCATCCTCACAAAGAAGTGCATCACTTCAATTCATGCAAATCATGCTCTCGGTGTAGGAAAAGTTGCCAACAATGGAGTTCGAACGATTAATTCATTTGTTTTGTTTGTTTGACAATGTGTAATTTCCAACTGGATAGCACAATTATTGCCGACATCACAAAGTAGCCTTAGGGATTTATCAACTTCCTGATGATTAAACGAATATAAGCTCTTTTATCCAACCGTAGCAGCTCTCACGTTTCAGTTCAGTTGGAACTGGTAAATTTTCCGAACCAATCACAGCTTCGGAGAAATAAAATAAAACCCGAATTAATCCACCGATGGTGAGACTGAACCCTTCTTACACTTCACCAGAATTACGAACTCAAATGGTTCTGGATACATATTTTCATCAGAAATTCAATGAAGATCCAGGGATATTCGATATGTCATACATTCAGTTTATAAAACGAACTATTTGTCAATGCTGAACGTATTGTTCATCGATATGATTAAAATATTGCAATTAATAGACTTTAACGACCTGTTTATGTTAGTTATATAAAAGGGGAAATTACATAAATTACATTAGACATTACATTAGGCTAGTGGAGGACCAACGCGCCCTTGGAGTCTTCGAACGGAAGGTGCTGCGTACGATCTACGGTGGGGTGCAGATGGAAGACGGAACGTGCAGGATGCGAATGAACCACGAATTGCACCAGTTGCTGGGAGAACCTCCCATCGTACACATCGCAAAAATCGGTCGACTACGATGGGCTGGGCATGTCGTAAGAATGTCGGACGACAGCCTTGTGAAAATGGTTCTCGAAAACGAACCGACAGGTACAAGAAGAAAAGGCGCGCAACGAGCAAGGTGGATCGATCAAGTAGAAGGCGACCTGCGGATCCTCCGCAGACAGCGAGGCTGGCGAGGAACAGCCATGGACCGATTACAATGGAAACAACTTCTGTGTACAGCAGAGGCCACACCGGCCTTAGTCTGATTGGTAAGGTAAGGTAACATTAGACATTTCATATATTCAGTCCATAGATTGAATTATTAAACAATCCTAAGCGTCAATTTTGATTATCGATATGGATTCAAGATGCTTAATAAGTACATGTTCGTTGAAAATTGTGTAGTTATAGTAAATTGAGACTTTGTGTAATTTTCGAATATACTCGTTGCAGTTCAAACCGGACCACTCGAGCCAATCGATCCTGCTCTAATTCTATAGAGTCGCATAGTGTGACTAGTGCGCTGTATGTGCTGATGGATGGATGGATGGATGGATGGATGGATGGATGGGTGGACTATTTTTAAATAAAAATGTATAAATATGCGAAATGTACTGTGTATCTTTTTTGCACTCATTTTTGAGTAGAAATTCACTCAGTCTGGACAAAAGGGCACTTACTCACAAATGGGTTAACGTACCTTTACTCAAATATGTCAAATATATATATAAATTTGTCTGTGAGAGAATATGAGTAAAATTTACTCAGAGGTTGACAATCGGTGAATGGGTAAACTTTACTCATTTGAAGCTTATTTGGGTAAACTTTACTCATTTGAAACTCATTTGAGCAAACGGGATTTGGTGCGTCAATTCCTCAATAATTATTTGTTTATGATGAATGTGAAACAATATGATAAAAACAGTTTTGTATATATATAATTAATTGAGTAAGCAAAGCATAAAGTTGTTTCAATTTTTTCAGCATGAATAGCTTATTTAAACTGAAACAAACATCATTCAATCGCATCAAAACTCCTTCAAAATAAATCCAGCAAATGATCTATATTGTTGAACACGAGGTTGAACACATGTATCCAAGTGTAAATCCAAATTTCTGGAATTCAAATTCCCGAGATGCGACGCTTTATGGTAACATAATTTATCATTAATTCAAAAAAAAAAAAAATAAAAAAAAACCAACCTACCAAGATGTTGTTGTTTATTACCAAACACTATATATATTCCACACTAATTTCCCCCCCCACCCAGGAAAGAGGGATTTTGTTTTATATTCACCCACGATTGTTTGGGGGGGAAATTTTTTTATTAACCCCCCCTCTGAGGGAATTAAAAGGGGGGGTGATTGAACAAACCGCCCCCTTTTCCACTATTTTAATTTACCTCCCCCCCCCGCCCTTTTTTCCCCAGCTTAATTTTGAATTAATAGTCATTGCGCAAAAATTGCCCGCTGGTAGCTGCCCAAGTAAACACAAGCATTATATCATAACACTAATTCGACTGTCTATCAGCAACAGTAATGCCATATGACATTTTTTCAACAACTCCCATGCTATGTAGCATTACCTTTACATTAAAAATGTTATGATGCATTACCATATATCAACAAACAACTTAACGTTAAATACGCATTAAATGATGCATTATTGCATTATCTCAATAAATGCTTCATCGCTAGCTAAAAAGCAGCATTGGTGCAGTATCATCTGGATGACGTTTTCCAATTTGACTTTAGAAATGAGAAATATATGATCGAGCCGAGCTGCCTGTCAGATCCAGAATCGTCATCTTCATTCTCCTTCACCTTGGACTTAGCAGCAGTAAATTTGGTTTGGAATATGGCTGCATTATGGGGAGCCGCAGGTTTTTCTGGTTGTTGGTATTCAGAGGACTGAGCTGTTTTACAACGAGGAATCTTCATTCTCAAATAAATGATATATCATTTTCATTTATGATCCAGTTTCAACCTGCACCGGGTATCGACATTGTGTCGGCTTGTTGTGAGATGAACGGCGGTGGGTATGATTTCATTTGTAACTCGTATCGGGTTGAGGTTTGCACTGATAAAAGGTTCGGGTATCGCAGTCTCAATGACGTGTTTAGCCAGAATCTAAAAATAGCTGCATGAAATATGTTTTTATAGAACGACAAAGAGGGTATGCTTAGGGTATGCTTCGTTTATATTATGCAGTTGCAGGGACCTGGCAACCCTATCCTATTTACTAGCGTTCGACAGTATGCAACATATCACGGGCCTTATTTGAATAAGGCCCGTCTGACGTTTGTTACTACGGGTAGGAACACCAGCATTGTTTACAAACAATGAATCTTTTGAAGTTTGGTTGTTAGAGATGTTGGCTACAAGAAAATCGCTGTCAGCCAGGTCCCTGTGCAGTTGTCTTGTATAATTCCATTGCTCTCTTGGCTAAGAGTGTTAACGCAACCGGCATTTATCGTTCAGTCGTGAGAAGCGTTGGTTCGAATCCCGATGTAGGAAACACATTTGAGCTTATAAAAAATAAATCCCATCAAT
Source organism: Aedes koreicus (assembly GCA_024533555.2). Classification (NCBI taxonomy): domain Eukaryota; kingdom Metazoa; phylum Arthropoda; class Insecta; order Diptera; family Culicidae; genus Aedes; species Aedes koreicus. The sequence goes on along the minus strand of JAHHFK020005078.1, from coordinate 39,743 downwards.
GTAACGCGAAGATGCCGTAGAATAATATGAATTAATATCCCTAAATAAAACGTAACAGAGGAAATTAATTCAAATAGAAGAAAATTAAATACATTTTTGATGTTTTTTTCCAAAATATCCCAAGCTATATATTTGCTTTTTAAAATGCAATAAAACATTTCAGTAGAAGCAGTAATTCAACTGCTGAAAAAGTTACTATGGGAAGGTCCATTAATTATGTCACGCAGTAGGGGGGGAGGGGAGGTTCGAGAAAACGTGACGATCCATACAAAAAAATTTGAAGGTCCATACAAAAAACGTGAAATGGGGGGGGGGGTTACAAAAAGTCATTTTTAGCGTGACGTAATTAATGGACGTTCCCTATGCCCTGATTATACTTGTTCTCGTGCTTCAATAAAGCATGTGCGCTAGCTTTAATTTGACAGGAGTGGGGCCCTTTTCGACTTTAGTTCTACTTTAGGTACGCATGTATAATTAGACTGCTTTATACCATAAATTTATATCGTAATATAATGCAAAATTAATGTATCTATATAGAGCTTCATGGTTACTTGGGTGTCCGCCATTTTCAACTAGGAAAAAAATTCTATCATACTCATTTACTCAGAATCTGGGTGGATTTCACTCATCGGAGGAAAACCAGTTTAATCTTTTTTTGACATCTCCATACTGCTAGCAAACATGAGCGCAATCTACTCAGCCACTGGTGGTAAATTCTAAATAGCGTATACACTTATTTATGTTAAACTTATTATTTTATGGATTTCGGATTGTACCTAATATTGTCAAATAAACATATATTTTTCATATTTGAAATTTTTTGGTTTATATTTAGGGGCAGGGGTAAGTCACTCGGCCACCATGTGTTAACACTCTCAAAAAAAAAAACAATCCGCCACACTTCAAACACACTCGCCACGACATGAAAGATAAATTCATTCCTGGCAACACTTATACGAATCGATTGTTTGTTTTCACACTGTTTTGTTTTCCTCTCACTTGCACCGATGTGATTTAGATGATGCATAAGTGTGCGTCGTCCTCGTGCCAGCGTGGGACTCTAAACAGTGTTGTGCACGATGGTCCTCCGGCGAGACAGGGAGGGGGTTGGGGAAGGGCCAACAAGCCGCCCTTAAAAAATCATTGTTACAAATAATACAGAAGTTAATACGGACCGGAACAATCGGCAAAGACCTAGCCCATCGTACACATAGCAAAAATCGGTCGACTACGATGGGCTGGGCATGTCGTAAGAAGGTCGGACGACAGCCCTGTGAAAATGGTTCTCGAAAACGAACCGACAGGTACAAGAAGAAGAGGCGAGCAAGGTGGATTGATCAAGTAGAACCCTCCGCAGACAACGAGGCTGGCGAGGTACGGCCATGGACCGATTACAATGGAAACAACTTCTGTGTACAGCAGAGGCCACACCGGCCTTAGTTTGATTGGTAAGGTAAGTATAAGTGTGCGTGTATCAAACTTCAAAGCAGATCTATGGTTGCCAATAAGCATAAAATTTCGATTGTAGTATTGACAGATAAGTTGAAATCAGGGACCTGACTGGCAGCCATTTTCCTGTAGCCAACATCTCTAACATCCAAATATCAAAAGATTCATTGTTTGTAAACAATGCAGGTGTTCGTACCCGCAGTAACAAACGTCAGACGGGCCTTATTCAAATAAGGACCGTGATATGTTGCATACTGTCAAACGCTAGTAACTAGGATATAGTTGTCCTTGATTTGGCTATTGGACAAACAGTGTAATACAATCTTAACTGTCATTAAGAACGAATCGTTGCACACGGTAAATCTGATAAACTCATTTTTTGACTAAATTTTGCACATTTTCAAGATTATACACGCTCGTTTGTAATTACTCAAAACTGAGTAGAAAACGACTCACTTTCGTTAAAAGTGGAACTACCCTAATTAGAGTAATTGAAGGGTTACTCATTTTTGATTAACTAGGTCACCTGTCAAAATTAGAGTAAACATTACTCAGTCACGCTTGTTTGTATTTTTTCAAAACTGAGTAGAAAACGACTCAGTTTTGTTAAAAGTGGAACTGCCCTAATTAGTGTAGCTATAAAGTTATTCATTAATGATTAACTAGGTCATTTATCAAAATTTGAGTCAACATTACTCAGTATCTAATTTTATTTGTTATTTTATTTTAAAGAAATCGTTGATTGTTTCCGACAACTGGCCAGTTGAAACGGAAGTGTAGAAAAACTTTAAATTTGTAATTCCATGAACTGAATTACAATCTATTCATGGATTGAATTCGGCACTTGGACTTAAATTTTTTGTTAATTACAACATACAGTAGTTCCATCTTGAAAAGTTTTGATCGACTGAACCTTGGATTCAACCACGTTTTTCGCTTTTGACAGCTTCATTATATTTATATTATAAAAATAACACCGTTTTAACAACCAGATAACATTTTCACATTTTACATCAAAAAAAGTGATTATTTATTCACCAAGAGAAAATATTACACTCTCCTCGCTTGTCCACCGCCACCGAAAAAAAACGCAAAAAGCAGAAATCACCGACAAAAAAAAAAATACCTCGCCCCGTGACTTGATGCTGACGCCATTTTCAAATAAGCATTTATTTGATAAGCGCAGTGTTTAAGTTCCGGAATAGTTTTAGGCTGTCGCAGTGTAAAATATGGAGAAATTATCCAATAGGTTGGACACAGACGCATTCGCTAAATTGACAGGTAAGTTAAATATTTACTATTGTCAGTAATTACAAATGTTAAACACAGTATCAAATAAAACAGGTCTCCCACACCCTGAGGGCGAAGCTTGGGACCGATGTGCTGATACTTCCTGAGCCAAAAACTTTTTCCATATTCTTCTTGACTAAAAAATGCGTGAGTCAATTTCTGCGCAAAACCTCTAGACATGTTTTTGTTATTTTTTTTTTATTTTCAATAAATAAACATGGCTATGTAATCTATTGGTGACTTTTTCACTTTCGAATTTGAATTATTAAATTGAGCCATTTTCTGCAATACTCGAGCAATATTGATATTCCAAAATGCGTAAAAAGTACACATCTCTTAAGTTATCAAAAGGAGTAAAAAGTATGCATTTTTCACTTTTCAAAAGGAGTAAAAAGTATGTATTTTTTACTTTTGAAAAGGAGTAAAAAGTATGCATTTTTTAATTTTCGAAAGGAGTAAAAAGTATGCATTGAAAACACATCAATTGCTGTTACGTTACAACATATTATCAAAAGAAAACTGTCTCACACAGATAAATTTGATAATCCAGTTTACCATTATTGGGGGTTAAGGGTCACCCACAATAGATACGTTTGCGTTCCGTTGGCGTAAATTTGACAGAAAACCAATGGAAAAGGTGTCAAATTCACGCAAACGCATTCGCAACGTATCAATTGTGGGCCAGCCATTACACGAAAAGAAAAATCCATATTCATTGTATTAATCAAACCACATAGATTTTTGCCATTGATATATTTGCATAATATTCAAGTATCATTCACATGACATTCATCAATCGTACCATATTAACTTCATAACATAGACTAATACATTTCATATCTATTGCAATATACCTTTCCTCAATCAGCATAATGGTTTTATTTCGATTTGGTACATAGATACGAAGCAGTAGATAAATAAATTTGACGTATGACTTGTTATGACTGCATTTTTTGTTTTTTTTTTTGCACCAAAACAAAATTTGTTCCAAATTAAAATAAGGAATGGAGTCAATTTATACAATTTATATTAATATCAACGCATATTTTCGCTGAACATACGCTATTCATATTTTATGATTGGTCAGTTGGGGTGAGAGGCTTTCGGATTTACCAAGGCAGCAATACCAGTACCCGTAAAGGTTGGTGGCAGAAGCATTCGCTCCATCATGCCTTATAGCAAATTGCGTCTTCTGCTGTAATTAAATGAAGGACAACCATCGTTTTTAACTATAAGTTTATGATGTTAATACTATTTTACCTTGAATACATCTTCAGAAAAATTAACTTCACTTGACGGACGACGGACGAACCGATCCCGAACGTCATACTGGATGGAAAAATATTAAACATCAGTACTAATCAAAAGTATAAGTCAAACATTATAACTTTGAGTCATAAAGCAAGCCTTATACTATTTATAATAAAAACAAATGCATGGTATGAGAAGAAAAGTAAAAAAATATTTTTAATAAATTTATAAATTGAATATTGCCTCTAATGATAAGTATTTGTCGATCAGAAATAGACATTTATAATAGGGTATTATAGGGGTATGTGGATTATAACATTGTTCGATAATAAATATAATAATATACCGGCATTTAATTTATTTTTTAATTTTGACAAGCGAAACTATTGAAAAAAACAATTTCAAAAAATAATGATTGCAAGACAACACCATCCTATTTCACCATGAAACACGCTACAAAAAAAAAACAGACTACCTAAACCAACGAACCAACCATTGTTTTTTGGCATACATAAGTGGACATATATGTCATAATGGGAGCCCCCGTTACTGAAAATTAAGTGCTGTCACTTTGTATAAATGTCACTTTGTGAAACTGCAAGTCAGTTTGTGCAAATAAAAATGATCAGATTTTTCTTGTTTAAAAATCTAGTAAAAGAGTTTTTATATTTTTCAGTATACTCAAACTATTTTTGGAGGTGTTTTGTTTTTCCGTGTCTAATTCGAAACAGTCGGCTAATACCGAAATTATAGTTCGCGAGTGAGTAGCTGTCATTTCAAATATAAAGAAGCACCTGCAGAGAAGCATATAGTGTGGAAATTAATTTCAATTCAGTTTATTTTGCCACAAAAGGGTATTGAACATAATAATTTTACGTGAAAACAATCCTTTTTGACATACGTACGGCGATAATAACAGCTAAGGTGAACTATGGTAGCATATTTGAATCACATTTTTGCTTTAGCTCGACCGGTAGCGGCAAACGTTTGTAAACATTGATACATTTCGCTTTATAGGTACAAACAAAAAGCGGCATGGATTCAGATCTGTACGACGAGTTCGGTAACTACGTAGGTCCGGATCTAGAAAGTGATGAAGATGACGATCAAAGTCTGTACGGACAGCCAGACCAGACAGATGATCTGGACCTAGATGAAGGGATGGAAGAGGAAGCAGAACAAAGCGAAGATCCGGCCACTTCCCGCGCGGTAGTTCTTCACGAGGACAAACGTTACTACCCATCGGCCCTGGAAGTGTATGGAGAGGAAGTAGAAACGATCGTCCAGGAGGAAGATGCACAACCATTGGACAAACCTCTTATAGAACCTGTTAAGAAGGTCAAGTTCCAGATCAAGGAACAGGAACTTCCGGATACTACATACAATATGGAATTTTTGGCAGATATAATGGATACACCTACACTGATCAGGAATGTTGCGCTTATTGGCCACTTGCACCATGGAAAGACAACTTTTGTAGACTGTTTAGTGCGCCAGACACATCCTCAATTTCAGGATATGGATGAGCGCAACCTACGCTACACGGATACACTTTTCACCGAGCAGGAACGTGGAGTTAGCATCAAGGCAACTCCTATCACGTTGGTCCTTCCGGATGTGAAGAGCAAAAGTTTCCTGATCAATGTATTCGATACACCTGGCCATGTGAATTTTTCCGACGAGGTCACCGCTGCTATGCGTCTTTGCGATGGTGTGGTACTGTTTGTGGACGCTGCTGAAGGAGTCTCGCTTAATACGGAACGGCTGCTAAAGCATGCTATCCAAGAAAAACTAGCCATTACGGTTTGCATCAACAAGATCGATCGGCTAATGTTGGAGCTGAAACTCCCCCCACAAGATGCGTACTTCAAGCTGAAGCACATCGTGGAGGAAATCAACGGACTGTTGACTTTGTATGGAGATTCCAACGTGAAGCAGGTGTCACCCATCCTGGGCAATGTCTGTTTCGCTAGCTCTCTGTACGGAATCTGTTTCACGCTGAAATCATTCGCTCGGCTCTACTCGGACACCTACGATGGCGTAAATCCGAACGAATTTGCCCGTCGACTCTGGGGCGACATGTATTTCCATAATAAGTCGTAAGTTCGATCTTGACTCTTCCATTATACGGATTTTTATTGAACATAATTGCGTTTTTTTTTCAGTCGCAAATTCACCAAGAAGCCACCGCACAGTTCTGCGCAGCGTAGCTTCGTGGAATTTATTCTGGAACCGTTGTACAAACTGTTTGCTCAGGTTGTCGGCGATGTGGATACTACCCTGATGGACACAATGGCCGAGTTGAACATTCGCGTTTCCAAGGAGGAAATGAAATGCAATATCCGGCCCTTGCTGCGTCTGATTTGCAATCGATTCATCGGAGATTTCTGCGGATTTGTCGACATGTGTGTGGAGCACATTCAGTCGCCATTGGACAATGCCCAAACCAAAATTGATCACATCTACACTGGCGTGAAAGAGAGTGGCATCTACCAGGATATGATGAATTGCGACCAAAATGCTCAGCTGATGGTGCACACTTCGAAGATGTACCCGACAGAGGATTGTACCTTCTTCCAGGTACTGGGACGAGTCATGAGCGGAACACTACATGCCGGTCAGGAGGTTCGGGTGTTGGGAGAGAATTACTCGCTAATGGACGAGGAAGATTCCCGAACCTTACAAGTGGGTAGACTCTGGATCTACGAAGCAAGATACAAAGTAGAGTTGAATCGAGTTCCAGCAGGAAATTGGGTTTTAATAGAGGGTATCGATCAGTGTATCGTGAAGACATCGACCATTGCTGAAGTCAGCATGAATGAGGACATCTTCATCTTTAGACCTCTGAAGTTTAACACGCAAAGTATCATCAAAATCGCAGTGGAACCGGTGAATCCTTCCGAACTGCCCAAAATGCTTGACGGGCTGCGAAAGGTCAACAAATCATACCCTCTTCTGTCTACCAAAGTGGAGGAATCCGGCGAGCATGTCATCCTGGGTACTGGCGAGCTTTATCTGGATTGTGTCATGCATGACTTGCGCAAAATGTACTCGGAAATTGATATAAAGGTGGCCGACCCGGTGGTGGCATTCTGCGAAAGTGTAGTAGAAACCAGTTCCTTAAAATGTTTTGCAGAAACTCCGAATAAACGGAACAAGATCACGATGATTGCCGAACCGCTGGAGAAGGGTCTCGGAGAAGATATTGAAAACGAAACCGTTTGCATCGGATGGAACAAGAAGAAGCTCGGTGAGTTCTTCCAGATTAACTACGATTGGGATCTACTGGCTGCCCGTTCAATTTGGGCTTTTGGACCGGATAACACGGGACCCAACATTCTGGTGGACGATACGCTGCCATTTGAAGTTGATAAAACCCTTCTGGGATCGGTAAAAGATTCAATCATACAGGGCTTCCAGTGGGGTACCCGAGAAGGACCACTTTGCGAGGAGCCAATCCGTAATGTGAAGTTCAAAATCCTCGATGCCGTCATCGCTCAGGAACCGCTGCATCGCGGAGGTGGTCAGATAATTCCCACCGCAAGACGAGTAGCTTATTCCGCTTTCCTCCTGGCCACGCCCCGTTTGTGCGAACCCTATCTATTTGTCGAAGTACAAGCACCGGCCGATTGTGTTTCTTCGGTGTACTCCGTTCTGGCCAGAAGGCGAGGCCACGTCACGCAGGACGCCCCCGTGCCCGGTTCTCCTCTTTACACCATCAAGGCTTTCATTCCTGCGATAGATTCGTTTGGTTTCGAAACTGATCTTCGGACGCACACCCAAGGGCAAGCATTCTGTTTGTCCGTTTTCCACCACTGGCAGATCGTCCCCGGTGACCCGCTGGACAAAAGCATTATCATTCGACCGTTGGAACCGCAACCAGCAACGCATCTGGCACGTGAATTCATGATCAAAACTCGCCGAAGGAAGGGCCTCTCCGAGGATGTGTCCATCAACAAGTTCTTCGACGATCCTATGTTGTTGGAGCTGGCCCGCCAAGATGTGCTGCTCAACTATCCTATATAAGAACTCCAGGTAAGTTGGTAGATTTACCTTAAAGAATTCGTAATATCAATCTAATAACACAGACGGATGGATTTCAACGTGCTCCACTCGCTGGAATGGAATGTTAGTAAAATTTATTTCGAGTATTCCGAAAGACCATGTTTGCGCTTAGAATTGATTCTTTTTTCGATGCTGCAGCCGCTGTTTCTGGTGCAGTTCCTGTACTCGCTGAAAGTGCGCGAAAAGTTGTTTGAAGTTAATTTTACTCTGACTCTCGTTGGATGATTTGGAGTTGCTGCGAAAAAGAAGCAAACACATGATTCATTCGTTTGAAGAAAAATGGGTCTGACCACTTACATCTTTGCTGGTTGACCCCAGTAGTTCGGAACGCACTGCAATCGATTGCGAAGGAGATTGAACGCCTCTGTCTGGGGAAGAATCATCAGAATGCCGTACAGGGCACGCGATAAATGTTGCGCATCGGCGTTATCGTTGGTATGCGAAACCAGAGCGAGCCGGAGGGCTAGAATTGATATTGGCGTGAGAATAAGCAGAAGGAACGTGCTTTCAGTACTTACAAGCAAAAATAGGAGATTCAATGAGTTGAACTAGTTTGTCAATTTCCACTAGGAAGTCAACGTTGATCTCCATGTCGGCACTAAAATGAAATAAAAAGTCGACATAATTGGCCAGTTTTCGAACATGATCAACACTTACAACAAAACGACAATCTCCGAAACGTGTTGGTAGCACTGGGCCAGCAGACACAGCGATAGTGTAGACACTGCACAATGGGACCAGCATTTGTACAAACACTCGAACAGGGAGGCCGATTTCTCGTTCTTAATATCTCTCAACGTGTTCCGCAGCTCGAACAGATCCGAAGTCGTCAGCAGAATCATGTTCAACGTACGAACCATCGTCGAGGCAAACTTCAAATTGGTACTCTCATCCTGCAGGATCTCGGCAAACGTTCGATAGATGTATTCCGCATTCAGCAGTCGGCAAAGTTGTCTTATGATCAACGTTCCTCTATTTTCCAGGAACATCTTGTTTTCGTTGAACAGCGTTAGCAGCTCCATCAGAAAATACTTATACTGCATTTGATCAAAATCGCTACCTTTGGCTGTGGCGGAATTAACAATCTCTGCCAGAACGACGATTGCTTGGAGAACCACTTCGTCCGAACTATCAGACAGGCAATCCCGCAGTAGAACCGGAAACAGATTATTCGCATGGCTGGACATCTCGTCGTGAACTTCGGTGAAGAGATGGTGAACCCATTTGAGAACGGCAATCTTGGTCGGCACAGAACTGTGGATCAAGTACTGTCTGAGCACTTCCATTACCGAGTCCAAATGTATATTTTTCAGATGTTGTTGCTTTTCTGGCCCCGAGACAAGCTCCAGAAGATGAATGTTGACCGCAGTTGCACAATCCTTGATGTGTTTTTTAGATTCGCTTTCAAACGCCAAGCACGGTAGGATAGCCGTGAATATTCCGGACGAGAACCCAATGATGTTCCCTCCGGCCAGTTGGATGAATTCTTTTATCCAACAAATCGCTGTAAACTGAATCAGAGCATTGCTGGACTGGGCTTGCACAATCAGTACGTTCATCATCAGCGGAATGTCCGCCACCGTGGGATCGGCCTTAATCGTTTTCAGAAACTGAGTCAACAGAGATTCACACATTCGCTGAATTTCCGGCATATTGTCCTCCAGCATTTGAAACAGACCGAGAATAATTTCTGGTAGATACACTACCATGTTGATCTCCGGAACTGCATTCAGCACCGATATCCATGAGATTATGAACTGCCGAGCAAATGAATTCTTCGCCAAGATTCTCTCCCGAACTAACGGAATAAATGCATCCAAATCGAACGAACTGGACGATTCAATTACAATATCCTTCAGCAAACGGTCAAGCAATTCGCTGCCATTCTTCACACTTTGATCCGGATCGGTGACCAATCTGCTCAACGATGTGAACAAACTCGGAAATAGCGGAATTATCGATCCCCGGGAAACCTTCACCACATTGTACAGTGATTCGCTGGCAAAGTAGCGAACCCGGGTGTCCGTGTCCATCAGACAGTTCAGAATTGGATTGACTATCTCCTCTATGAATCGTTCCGTGTCTTTCCCGAGCGCTATGCTGGTAGCGGCCAGGGCAATCAGTCCTCCTTTCTTCTTGTTGGAATCGTTGGACGTCACGAAATCCTTGCTCAGTACTTCGATTATCCTCCGGATTTGACCGTAGTTCCTTTTCACGTTGAAATCCGCAACCATCCTAACGCAGGTCGGAAAGAAGAATGGATTCTACCAAAAATAATGCTACTAATATAGGTACTAACTTTTCTATTTCAGTTGCCGCTATCTTCCTCTTGTCGTAGGTTTTATCGCTAAGGGCTTTAACGCAAGCCTCGCTAATCGGAGCGAAGGCATTTTCCATCGTTGGACGCGAATTAATTTTCGGCGATGGGTGTTCTATTTGCTTATTAGTCACTGTTACTTGAAATATTTGCTTGGTGTTTTGTGAATGAAGTCGAGATGATAATCATAATAGTTTTATCATCAGCTGTCGGCAAACGTCAATCGTAACTTGCAGTTCATTATGTCAAAGTAATATTATGTGGGTTTGTTGCTTTAAAGATTTATGCAGATTCTCATCTTAATCAACGAAAAGAAATATGTTTATGCATTGCAAATAAGTGCAGTTCAGCGAATACAATAGTCGGGTGTTCTACAACAAAGCGAACATTCAGGTAAGTACAGATACTATTAATTTTTTAAGGGCAAATTCTCAGAAAAAATATGGTCAACAAAAATAAACTTTGTTACGAAATGTCAATCCCTATACACTGAACGAAATCATCCTTCAGCAATTAGGATTTTTATATACTCTGAGAAAAATTTCATCGTTGTACCGACAATTATATCATGGTCAGGATGACTATCGCATATAATGGTTTCAATAACCATGAAAGTGGTCGAATTCACCACGTTCATGGCATTTTTGACTATGATCATGGTAACAAGGACTATTCCGGCATTATGGAAAATGTTGCATCAACTATTTTTAATGGTAGTTTTGACCATGATCATAGTCGGTTCAAAATCACTATACTGCAATAGTCATCCTAACCCCCAATAATGGTAAAATTGACTATCAAATTCCTCTCTGTGTAGTAGATTATACGGGTGCATCATTCGACTTACTCTGAGAAAAATTTCATCGTTGTACCGACAATTAAATCATGGTCAGGATGACTATCGCATATAATGGTTTCAATAACCATGAAAATGGTAGAATTCACCACGTTCATGGCATTTTTGACTATGATCATGGTAACAAGGACTATTCCGACATTATGGAAAATGTTGCATCAACTATTTTTAATGGTAGTTTTGACCATGATCATAGTCGGTTCAAAATTACTATACTGCAATAGTCATCCTAACCCCCAATAATGGTAAAATTGACTATCAAATTTGTCTCTGTGTATAGGGCCATTTTTGCATAATTGGTACTGAATGATTTTTCTAAGCATAATTTCCGTGTTCTAAGATGCCTGCTGGGAGTATAAAAATTCAATTGCGAGAGTATTAATTCTGATTTTATACGATATGAGATAATGTCATTGATGTAGAAAAGTTGTAGAAAGTTCCTTGATGAGCATGCAGCCCCCTTCGTATTATGGAAGCGGAAAGTCCAATTCAATTTCCTTAGCGCATATATGTAAAAGTAATTGTCTTTGGACGGATTCTTGTATGGTACAGTACGGCTTCCATACTAGGTTGCAGTATTCCAAAATTGGCCTTGCATATGTAATGTATAATAATTTAATGGTGTAGGAGTCTTAAAAGTTGTGGCTGAACCTCTTAATGAAGCCCAGCGTACTATTTGCCTTACTTATAATTGTGTTGTAATGTTCTACAAAAGTAAGTTTAGAGTCTAGGATAATGCCTAAGTCCCTTACTATTTTGCATTTTTCTACTATTTGGTTTCCTATAAATATTTCAGTACGAGGTGTTTCAATTTTTCTGCTAAATATGTAGAATAAATTAATTTCGTTCTGGAAATCTTCTGCGTCGCTAGCATTTTTTATTTCCACGAAAAGCTTCATGTTGATTGCATATATAAGTACTTGGATTTTAAGTATGTAGGAAATGTCGTTTACGTACAAAATAAAAAGAAGTGGGTCTAAATGTGAACCTTGGGGTACCTTCGAAGAGACTGAGATGGAGTCTAAAAGTTTATTCTGAAGACGAACTATTTGCTTGCGATGCGTTAAATATGACTGCAGCCAAATCAACAGTCCAGGTTCCATTCGTATTTTTTGCAATTTGAAGAGTAATAATGGTATGTCGATTCGGTCAAATGCTTTACGGAAGTCAATGTACGTGCTTCTACGTGCTTGCCATTGTCCATTGCATTAAGAATAACAGTTACAAATTCGAGAAGATTAGAGGTAGTTGAGCGACCTTTAAAAAAGCCATGCTGTTAATGCTTATAATTTGATTTTTTATTATTTCTCCCCGCGAAGGGAGCGCAAGAGTCGTCTGGGTCCGCCAGATTTCAGCTCACTACACTTCAGCCAAACTCGCATTGGCCCGTTAGATTGCCATTTTCAAAACGTGAAGATTTCCTCGAAGATATGCCGTAGCAATCGTTTCACCATTCATCTTCAGCGTAAAGGTCGGTATCGAGTTCGAAAGAAATTTCTTTTTCTATCCCAAACCCATGTTAAATTCCGTTTACTGAAACGGAAAAGTAAAGAATCGAAAAGAAATTTCTGCAGCAGTATCCACCTGAAAAGAATGAAAAATAAAATTGGAATTTGTAAGGTTTCCACGCAAACTAATGGGAGCTGTCACTTTTACTTTCGGAAAAATATTCCGCTCGATTATTCCGTAAGTGAAGGTGACATTTCGTTCCATGCAGATCAATTGTCAAAATTCCGCTTGGTAATATTGAACAAAATTCCGTAACCTCTTTACTTTTCAAGTCGATACTAGCCTTAACAATCTGAGATGTTCCCTCAGAGTCAGAACATACAGGACATCTTTTGCAGTCATCAAAACGCAGCGGCTGCTCATTCCACTGTTGACACCTGCTATCTTGACCACTAAGGACTCTCCGTTCTTTGCGACGTCAATGTACACCGGTTGCTTCAGAGCTTCCACGGATGAAGAATTTTGCTTCGAATTCACCATATGATCACAAACCCCCGAGTCCAGTAGAAATTCAAGCTTCTCACCGGATCGCCGCTTGCTTCCGGCACTATCCGACATGAACACGACCGATCTTAATCCCTTGGTAACGTTGGCGTTGGTCTTCTTTCGGCAATCTTTCTTCATGTGGCCGCGCTTACTACAGCGGTGACACGTCCCGGTGAACTTGTCGCTTCCGTGCTTCTTCCGAAGGTCACCAGCAAATGCGGTAGGGTTGTCCTTGCATCGTGTCCAAACGCTTCGACTCGTCGCTTAGCAACCGGGTTTTCATCAACTCGTAGTTCAATTCATCTTCCGGCAGGTTTTGAAAGGTGGTCATGAGAGGATCATACACACTTAAATTCGATTTTGCTGTTCGGTAAAAAAATTGACGAAACATTTCGGTAAACATAACATCTTACCGATTTTTCGGTAAACATAAAAAAATTTACCGTAATTTTGTAACACTTTACCGAACGATCTGTAATGTTGAATTTTATTTACCGTATACGGTTGAAAAAAATACAATCCATACGGTAAAAACAAACAATCACTGAATACGGTAAGAACTTTACCGAACAAAACGTAAAACGAACTCTGAATAACCGAAGCCCGGTAAAGTATTATTAACTGTCAAACTGTCAGCCATTTTCTATGAAGCCTCGTGGTTCCAGTGATCGGTTATCCAGAAGGTGGTTTGGATATTGATTAATTTTAATTATTCCATGTATGTATGTAGAAAATAAACCAGCGTTAATTAGAGCTTTCATCCGGCTAGCTATAAATATTTCAAATGTGCTGATTACACGCTAAACAATCAATAGGTTCGATGTAAAAAGGGATTATTATTCTAAATGATACACATGCAAAATATATGTGCAGCATTGTATCCATCTACAGGTAGAACACAACTTCACTGACCAGCATCCGATGCAGTCGACACGCATCGTTCGTAGTATTTCGTTGACTGCGCCATATGCTGGAAAGACCTCACAGTCCCGGTCGGAATAACAACAAATATAGTTTTGTTTAATATATTCAATTAACCAATAACATCCAAATATTTTGGTGTTTAACGATAAAAACAAAAACAAAATACCGAAACGGTTCGGTACCAGACTACACAAATTACCGAACTGTACGGTAATTTTTGACAGATCATCAAATCTTCCATTACCGAACTGTACGGTAGTTTTTGACAGTTCATCAAAAAATTTGAGTACCGAACGTTCGGTAATTGATTTAATTACCGAACAGATTACCGAACGTTCAGCTGTTGAAAGTTCGGTAAAAAATTACCGAATACTGTAAAATTTTCTAAGTGTGTAAGATTCCGGAAGGGTCAGGCTAAGAGCTGAACAAACATCGCTTTATTCTAGTTTTGCACCGGACACTCGGAGTGGTGTGGTCGTGGGCGCGCAACGATGTTCCTTCCTTCAACCGTTGGCTTTCCGGCCGACTTCTTGGCGAACGTATCTTCGAAAACCTCCCACATATCTTTCTTCGTAGACTTCCCCCGGATACATGCCAGATATTAGTGACTGCGCTACCTGCAAGATCCGTCGAGCTAGACCAGCGATTCCACCGATGGCGCCACTACCAACCGCGCGCCTGGTAAAGCTTGGAAGAGCCAACGTCAAACGCTGGATCGCACTATTCACGTGCCTGGCGGTACGCGCCGTCCACCTGGAAGTAGAGAGTCGTTCATTACCTGTGTCCGTCGATTCGTGAGTCGCAGAGGATCACCTGCTGAATTCTTCATTGACAATGGGACAAATTTTCGAGGAGCCGATCGAGTACTTCAGGATCAGATAAGTCAGGGACTGTCCACCACGTTTACGAGTACTAACACAAAATGGAACTTAATTCCGCCTGAAACGCCACACATGGGGGGCGCTTCGGAACGTTTGGTTCAATCTGTCAAGGCAGCGATGGGCGATGCGTACTCCGAGGGAAAACTCACTGACGAGGGGTTGCAGACACTTGTCGTGGAGGCTGAATACTTGGTAAACTCAAGGCCTCTGACGTATTTACCACTCGTGTCTGAGGAGGCAGAGGCACTTACGCCCAACCATTTCTTGATGCTGAATTCTACCGGGTGGAAAAGACGCCATAGAGGAAACGTTGCTACCGTTCAGGCTCAGTTCAACGAACTGGTGCGTCGAGAAATCCTGGGGAAGACTTGGGAGTTAATCCAACACCAGCTTGATGTTTTTTGGAAGCGCTGGTTGGTTGAATATCTGCCGGTGATCCGTCGGCAATCGAAGTGGTTCGAGGAAACTAAAACGTTACATGCTGGAGACTTGGTCGTGGTAGCCGAGCCGACAAAACGACATGAATGGGAATGTGGACGGATCATCCGTACTGTCCTGAAACAAGATGGCAAACCTCGACAGGTTATCGTGAAGATTGGAGAGAAGGCTTTGCTACGGCCGGTGTCACGGTTGGCACTGCTTGGCCTTCAAAAGTTACGTGAGACTCCGGGAAATCCCGGACCACACCAGGGGGAGACTGTACCCCACTTTAAACAACCCCCCAACCCCCCCCCTTAAGCTTCCCCCTTTTTCAAATTCCCCACCCTAAACCCCTCCAATTTTTTTTTTTTTACATACCCCCCCCTTTTTTTTTTTTCTCCTCTTTCTTAAATTTTATATGACAAAAATAAGAATAAGATAAGCGTTGTGAAAAAGAGTTTCAATTTTAAAAACGTTCTGTTCTAGCCAAATTTATATTTGGGAGCGAGTATTTCTGGCAGTTCTCGTTGTCAAATTTTTCGAGCAGTTCCATTCTGTCAGCGATAATTTTTTTTCATCGCGATTGATCGTGCTAATCGCAAAAAAATGCTTTCAGCACAAAGAAAATCGTCATCATCGTGGACATTTTCATGTCAGGGAAGCTTTATTCTTCGCGTTTCGTGAGAGTTGCACCCCCTCGCCTCAAAAGCAACTCTGGAATTGCTCGCGGAACCCTGATATAAAAAATACCTTAAACGAACGATATCATAAATCCTCCAACCCTTTAATCGTTTGGATGATACCCCAAATAGGTCGTTCAGAAAAATAATCATATGAAATTTATTAGGGAAGCTGTCTTGACCCTTGTAAAGCAGTGAGCAAATTTAAAATCGCTAGTTCTCGACAACTTATTCAAACAGACGTATCTGATTTTGTAAACAAAGAGAGGAAAAAAGATCCAAACGTAAATTTCTCAAAACTCCGCACGGAAACTAGCATCGCCTTAATGTTAGGGAAATGTTATTCCTTGTGTTGGTGGCCTAGTTTACATGAAAGTTCTAAGTGTTTCAAGAATTTAACGCTTGAATCTTTCTTCCTCTCTTTGACTTTGTTTACAAAATCAGATACGTTTGTTTGAATAAGTTGTCGAGAGTTTCCTATTGATTGTTGTTTTTACTGTGTACGAGTTTCGATATCGATTTCGATAGATTGACGTTTGCGTTTTGATATCAAAATTTACTTCAGTGCCTCTGTCAAATGTCCGCAGATGTCAGCTCTGACAGCCGACCGTCGACGACCATTTCGTTCGAAAAATTTGCAAAAATTCAACTAGAAAATAAAAACCTTTAAAAGGTTGTCCTCGAGACTTCTCCATCGCTGAGTGGTGTTTCGTCGTGTAAACCAGCTTCGCCCGCATACGGTAGGCAGTCGCGAACGCCCCCCGGAAGGATGGCTTTTTCGGTGCTAAGTTCGGTGGCCAAGAAGGCAACCGCGAATGTTTATGTAACCAATTGTTTGCTGAAGAATGTTGGGGCTTTATATAATTCTCAGCAAGTCCGCAACGCCGGGAAGTGGTATCCGGATGCCGAGTTTGTCGGTCAGTTCAACTCGGCGGTTATGTACCCGGATGAGGTCACTTCGAAGTGGAAGATTCCGCCATGGAACAGCAAGATTGCCCCGGTGGAGAAGACTGTCCGCAATGTGAAGATTAACTTCGGTCCGCAGCATCCGGCAGCTCACGGTGTGCTGCGTTTAGTGCTGGAATTGGATGGTGAAACGGTAATGCGTGCCGATCCGCACATCGGACTGCTGCATCGTGGAACGGAGAAGCTGATCGAGTACAAAACGTACACCCAGGCTCTGCCATACTTTGATCGGTTGGACTATGTGTCAATGATGTGCAACGAGCAGTGCTATTCTTTGGCAGTGGAGAAGTTGTTGAACATCGATATTCCTCTACGGGCCAAGTACATCCGTGTATTGTTTGGCGAGATAACTAGAATTTTGAACCATATTATGGCAATCGGAACTCACGCTCTGGACGTTGGAGCTTTAACTCCATTCTTCTGGTTGTTCGAGGAACGCGAGAAGATGATGGAATTCTACGAGCGTGTCTCTGGAGCACGTATGCATGCTGCTTACATTCGCCCGGGAGGTGTGTCGCAGGATCTTCCACTGGGTTTGTTGGATGACATCTACGAGTTCGCTTCCAAATTTGCTGAGCGTTTGGATGAAGTTGAGGATGTATTGACCACCAATCGTATCTGGGTGCAACGTACCCAAGACATTGGAATCGTTACAGCTGAGGATGCTCTGAACTATGGTTTCAGTGGTGTTATGCTTCGCGGTTCGGGAATCAAGTGGGATCTTCGCAAGTCTCAGCCATACGATGCCTACGATCGTGTTGAATTCGATGTCCCAATCGGAACCAAGGGTGACTGCTATGACCGTTACTTGTGCCGTGTGGAGGAAATGCGTCAATCATTGCGCATCATTGACCAGTGTCTGAACCAGATGCCGGCCGGTGATATCAAGACCGACGATGCCAAGTTAACGCCGCCGTCCCGTTCTGAGATGAAAACCTCGATGGAAGCTTTGATTCATCACTTCAAGTTGTTTACCCAAGGCTATCAGGTTCCACCTGGTACAACCTATACGGCCATCGAAGCCCCTAAAGGTGAATTTGGCGTTTACTTGGTTGCGGATGGTTCAAGCCGACCGTACCGATGCAAGATCAAGGCACCGGGCTTCGCCCATCTGGCCGCTCTCGAGAAAGTTGGAAGGCATCATATGCTGGCCGATGTGGTGGCCATCATCGGAACATTGGATGTTGTGTTTGGTGAAATCGATCGTTAGAATGTTAGAACGGTAAAAGTGGAACACTTTGTTTCGTACGAACGAACATGATGCCGAGCGGCAACGATACTGTTAGTATTCTTGTAAATCAGTGTCATGTAAACGAATGGATTCAAGAATGTTTCAATAAATAAAGAATACGTTAATTCGAGAAGGATGTTTTCACTGTTTTACTGAATATTGAGAAACAGTGTCCATCAAGTGCACTATTAATTTGAATGATTGTATGATGCTTTTCAGAAATAATGTTTGCCCGGAAGGTGCTTACGAGTAAACCAAAGGCGTCCGAGGTTTTAACGGCCTATCTCAAGCAGTGCCATGCTCCTCCTTGGACTTCTTATTTTATAAAGGTACAGTTTTAACAATCAATAACATGAGAACTCAAAACTACTCGTTCTTCATTCTACAGTATAGCGACGTAGTGAATGACCACTTTGGACGATCGCACTTTAATTGGCCCCTGGACAGGGAAACAAATTACCACATTCTGCGAACCGGATGCTATCCATACATGAAGTACCACTGCACGAAGCGACCTCACCAGGATCTCAGTATAGAGGACAATTTTTTCAAGTTCATCAAAGTGATCAACCTGGGCCTGCCACAGCTGGCTTATGGATTTTCGGCTCGATTTCTGATTCGTCATACTGAGTGGGTTGACATGGGTGAAAAATATGGGAAAGTGCCAATTTACTTTCTCTACGAGGAAGACAAGGGATCGTCATATTAGAATATAGTAATAGAAAATCTACTTCATTCATCTATTTTCGTTTGTACTTCCTAAAACATTCAATCATTGATCAATTCTTCGTAGGCTCAGGTGCCGTGGAATCTCCGAAAAGTGGTTCCGCCATCATTTTCCAATGTTCGAAAACATATGCCAATCGTTCGCTTGGTTCCGTACTCCAATGATGAATCCGACAGCGCAGTCGAGCTTTTTCCAAATTGTTAATTACGATCGTACAGTAAAAGTCCTTGTTTTGCTTCATCATGTCCGGTCCGGTGATGGGCGTTTCGGGTAAGGTAATTGCATCCTCCGGAACATAGAAACCCGCCTTCCGCAGTGAAGCCTTTATATGCCACCGTTCAATGACCCAAGGGTGATCTTTGTTCATCACCACAGCCAGCACTATTTCCTCCAGTTTGTTTACGGTCTAGGGAAGGGTATGGGAGATTATTTATAGAGGTAAATTATATGCATATTTGGCACTTACTCTCTGAGCATAGGCCGAACTGTGAAGTTCCGTTTCCTTGTCTTCTTCCACGCTTGCATACTTGGCAATAGCTTCTGGTGTTTTGTACACTGCCAAACCCGGCAAAAGCAGCTTGTTGTAGGCCACAAGGGGTTTTAGGGATACCACATCGCCTTTGGAACCGATTCCTTCGACGAAACTGGTCAGCACCACCTCGAGATTAGGTTTCTTCTTGGTGGTGGTATCTTCTACCAGGTCGTAAACGAAATGCCTGCCACGAAGCTTACCGGGTTTCTGGTTCTTCTTATACAGATTCGGCGGGTTACGGCGCTTCAGAACGAAGGTATTCTATAAGCAGAGGGATGTTGCGTAAATTTGTTTTCATTTTGGTCGATAACGAAAACTGGAATTTTTAATAAGCTTACCCTGGTTTGTTGTTGCAGAACGCGAGCCGTCGAACAAAGCGAAACACTCGAAAATGCTTTTGCAACGTTGGCGAACATTTCCACTGCAAGCTCAACAAAAATTGCAAGAAATCTAAATCCTCTAAATTACCTACACGTTCTTCTGCATACAAAAAGAATATTATTCTGATTATGAGAACAACCGTGTGCGGATTTTGCAACCTGTCAAAAGATATGCTTAATAAAAGATTCCTAACAATGAGATAGAGTTTACCCATTTTGAAAAGAGGTTACCGAATAAACGTTTTGGCATGTTTTGACGATTTCGGTGATCATATTATTTTTAATATATTATAAGCGTCTATTCGGAAAATAAAAATAGATCATCTTCTCCATTTATAATTTATTAATACAAATTTTTGAAAACTTTGTTCAAGTTCCAATAATGTGTAGCAGATACACATATAGTAGGTAGCTTCGATTTATCGTGAGGACTGTGAGCAGTAACTGTTATACAGTTATATTTATGGTGAGTTACCACGATTCGGTGAGCTACTTTTGTTTGTGTTTAACGTCATGATGGTTATGATCGATTGATGACATCGTTTACATTCAGCCTCAATCCCCTCAAAGTAGTGAGAGATTGAAGTTTCCCCGAAAAATCCTTATTTTGCGAACTAAAATGATTTATAATTTGTACATTTTCGACAAGTACGGAACGCTGCTTCACTATGCCGAATGGAACCGGTTGAAACAGTCGGGAATAACGAAAGATGAGGTGAGTTTACAGTATCCTTTCCGAATTGCCTAAACACCCCTAATACCCACCAGGAGGCAAAACTTATGTACGGAATGCTGTTCTCGCTGAAGTCCTTTGTCAACAAGATCTCGCCCACCGATCCGAGGGAAGGTTTCCTCTACTACAAAACGAATAAATACGCGCTTCACTACGTAGAAGTGTCCTCCGGGTTAAAATTCGTTCTCAACACGGATACGACAGCTTCGGGGATCAAGGATTTCCTGCTTCAGCTGTACAGTAAGGTACTGTTCCTAGTTCAATGTGCGCGAACTACTGAAGCTACTCAAGTAACGTTTACTTTTCAGATTTGGGTCGAGTACGTTGTACGAAATCCACTCTGGACGATAGGAACTCCAGTTACATCTGATCTGTTCAAATCAAAATTGGACGAGTTTGTCAAACAGTCACCCCTGTTCGGACCAAAAGTGATATAAGAACTCTTTCACGCAATAAACAAACGGCATTATTTATTATTGATCGAAAGTTAATCTATGAATCACAAGTTACCGACCATCAATTTTGAGAATCATCCATCGGTTCCTCGCCGTCTTCATCTAATGCATAAGCGGCTGTGTGCTGTGTGATGTAGCAGATCGAGGGCTTCCCCATAAGTTTACATATCGACTCGAGGATATCTTTTTTGCTTAGCTCATACTCGGCACGGACTCCCCATACATAGAAAAACCGATCGTCGTTCATCCCTTCAACAATCTGCTTCTTCCGGATTAGATAGGCTTGCTTTGGGAAGGTTTCCATGATCAACTTGCGCACATTACCAAAGAAAGTATGCTCGCCTTGATCCATGATATTCAGCTTGGCCAAAAAATCCCACAAACCCTGCTCAGGCACCTCTCCATTTTTCATGAAGATGTATCCCAGAATCAGATAGAGTAGTGTGTACTTTCGCCGGTAATCCTCGCTCATATCCAAGATTGAACCACACGGCACAGTCGAGACTAAAATAAACGTCTTGTTCCGATCCGTTTCGATCAACTTATATCCATAGACCTGAGAAAGTAACGAAAGTTTTATATGCACTCTGTTTTCACATCACCCTCATGCCCGGCCTTACATCAGTCAACTCACTCATCGCCTGTTGGATAACCTTCGGAAAGATACGGCCATTTCCACCGAGGGCGTTTTTCACCAAATCGGCCTTCTTTATCGGATGTTTGTTGACCGATAGGTTCAGGATGGCCTTTACCAAGTTGATAACCAAGTGGTCCTCATCGTCGGTGGTTCCATTCTGTTGACTGGGAGGTATCTGTTGCTGGCTGCTACTCTGTTGCGAGGAGCTCGGATTCGTTCGGTTTCTACCACCTCGGGAAGTAGAAGGCTGTGACAGGTCTCCACTGGAACGCGGCATTATCGTCTTATTTGAGATGTTCTGTATAGTTAAACTGTTTTTAACTTCTTCGCGCTTGTCGGCGCCACAGCGATGTTGCGATGCAACGATCCAAGCGATTTGAGCGGTCTTTTGATTTTTACTTTAGTTTTGTTTACATGATTTTGAGTTCTCGGATCTCCGAAAAACATAAAAAAAAACCTTTTTCGAATCAACGCTAACACACAAAACTATTAAGCCCAAAGAATATTTAAAATTTACCCATTTCAGATCAATCGGTAACACGGTAAGCTTCCTTTACCCATTAATGGGTACGATTTATTATTATTGTTGTTCCTCCTGTGGACATTTTTACCCATTTTACCGTAAAACTGCGTCTACCCATTCAAATGGTAGACGCAGTTTTTCAGTAAAATGTGTAAAAAATCCACAGGGTTATTGTTTAGCAACCGTGTAAAGTTAGAGGTCATAAGCAAGTTTATTATTCTTATTGATTCTGTTTCCTGCAACCAAGTGCCAATATCTAGAACTAGATTTTAGAGAAAAAATACCACAACCGTGCCAAAGTGAATTTTTATTCGGTTTGCAGGCCTAGTTTGTAAATTAATCGGTGCAAGAAGAGTGGTTTAGACACAGATATCATGTTACTACCGGAAGGTACCGGCAGCAGCTGCGGGTCCAGCAGGACTCGGCCATCTAGGATTGGCCATCTACACTGAACCCAAACATCATCTCGAAATCGTATCGAAAAGTAATTCGATTGCGCCCTTTTAAACGAAAAGCATTCGGAAATCGGATGATTGTCTTATGGTTAGATCCGTATGACGATCATCCATGTTTCGTATGACACTCAACCAAATTCAATATGATGTTTGTTTCAAAAGTATTTCCCTTTTTTCTTGTTTTTTTGTGTAGTTTTGTTCGCGATCTATGAATAATTAAAAAACAATTCCAGACATAAATTAATTTCACATTTCACTTCCTCAACCGTTGAGCAAAGACTGCAACGGGAGTACAAAAATTGAAGGAGTCAGGAAATATTTTACCGCGACTCCGTAGGAAGCGATCGGGTTTCGATCCTTTATTCGTGACGGTACCAGTTCTGATACCGTATTGATAGTTGTTTTTACCGAATGGATGTATCTAAATAACTACGATCCATTACAATTCATTTAATTCAAATGGAATGTTTGTCATCCTCATTTCAAATGATTTGCGTCATAGGGCTTTTCCAATGCAATACGCATTCAACTTTGGGATGACGATTTTTCGTACAGCGTTCATCAGAATTTTAACGGGAGGTCAATTCACTTCGCGTATTATTAGTTGTTCAACATTAGAAGGTATAAAAATCATCTGGTTTCTATGAAAATACGTCCTCCGCCTGCATCTATCATTCGAAAATGTGTAAAAAATCCACAGGTGGAATAACAATAATAATAAATCGTACCCATTAATGGGTAAAGGAAGCTTACCGTGAAGAGAGATGTTTACCAAGCTGAGGGCATCTTCAGCGGTGGTCCATTCTTGAAACAACTGTATACTTGAATTGCATCAGCAGAACTTGAACAGAACCAGCTAAAACAGACCAACTTTGCGTTCCCCGCACCGGTGTTGTATTTATTGTTGTTAAACCCGCCAACACCTGCCATCCTGTCAATCATTCAACATCAGAGACCGGAGGTTTTTTTTTCAGAGATCGGAGATTTTTCTCAAACTTTTAGCCATGAATTCCCTGATTCAAAAATTACTTTAAACGAACGATATAACAAATACCCCCAATAGGTCGTTAAGAAAAATAACCATGCGATAATTTATTAGGGTTGGTTCTAGGGGCAGGACAGCTCCATGTCGCGAGCAATTTCAGAGTTGCTTTTGAGGTACCTCGAGTGACTCACGTTGCTCAGCAAGCGAACACTGTCATTTGTTTTCTCTCTGTTTTTGCACAGCAGCTCTCTGTCATCAAACCGCTCGTTAGTATATGAGCTCTCGTTTGTACACAGTAGGACACCTGCGATCTTCATTTATCTCTGATTTTGAAAATAACCAATATTCGTTCAAACTACATATCTGTAAATGTAATTTGATACCATATTTACTACTACAGGTATTCGCCTTTGCCTTTTTCGAGAATAATTTAATTGCACTAATCACCCTTCCCCCTCTCCGAAGGCCGTGAGGACGTGGCCGGCACCGGTACTGATCTATAAATAGAATGAAATAGTGAACTTGTACATTGAAGATGTAAAGCTACTCCCAAGCTCCATCTATGTGGTTCTCTGTGCAATTACACTAGTTCTGATCCGTAAGGGAGTAGCAACTACGAAACGCACGGTCCTTAAAAAAAAATTTAATTGCATGTCTCAAATTAAGTCAAACTGTAATAAACCCACCAGTTTCGGAATGACCTGCTATTTATTAATGCAGCATCATTCCGCCAGCCTGGTGCTGTGGAACAAGGGCAGTAGAAGAGACAAATGAGCTCATCCCGCTGCACTCCGACCCAAGCTTCAAGCTTTCTAACATTTTTCCTATCACCCTCTACACACACTTATAACAAACCCAACTGAACTTCAACCCCCCCCCCGCCCCATATAAAATATCCCACACCCCCCATATCCTTGAATACCGCCCCGTTCTCCCTCCTCCTCCCCCCCCCGCAGCATATCTTTTTTTTTTTCCAACATAATAAAAAACAGATTTTTAAACCCCCGCCCCCATAAAAACCGATGAAATTATAAAATTTTAAACTATTTTATTTCCCCCCATTACTCCGCGCCCAACACAACTCAGAGTTGAGCTGTCTCACCCCTAGGGTTGGTTTGACCACACGGGAAATAATCCACACATATTTATTGGCAAAAATGCATAGAAAATTCCACGTAATACTGATGTGTTCACACATAAACAGAACCCTCTGAGAACCACAAATGAAGTTTATGTGGCAAATGAAAAGTATGTGTGGCCACACATAGTGGTTATGTGTACACATTGGAAGTATGTGTGGTTATAAATAGCTATCATTTGTTGATCGCATTGCAAAAATGCATGTGTCGGACACATAGATATTATCATTGCTTTTTTATAAGTGTATTTTTCTCCACCTGCAATAGTGCATAGTCCACACGCAAAAAAATTCTTCCCCCTTTTTTTTGGTGTGTGTGTGTATAAATATATATACTTCATATAAAAAAAATAAAAAATAATTTTTATTTTTATTCACCAGCAAAAAAAAAGAAAAAAAACGGAGGGGGACCCTTTTACCCCCCCAGAAACCCCGGAGCCATTAAATTCCCAAATTTGGGTTCCCCTTTGTACCCCCCTCCAGGAAATTCCCCCCAAGAAACCCATGTGCGTTTAATGCTGCATCATCAGGAAGAACTTCCGAAAGCCATCCGCCCCCAGAATGACCCAAATCAGCGCATTGCTGCTGATCTGAAAAAGTTCTCCGCTGTGTCAATATTATTTGACAACCTTGACCACTTCTTCAAAGACGTAAAGGAAACGCTGACTAAGGTCAACAAAAGCCATGAAGTCGTAAGCACCTCAATCGACCACCATATGAAGTCGTGTGACTCACGTACGGCTTTAACATTAACCGGCATCGATAGATCAAATTCGATTATGTCACAAAAAATTAACAGTTTCCTAGACGAACGGCTCACTAGCCTACAAAACGACAGGGCATTTTTAACGAAAAGCGCCGAATCATTAACTACATCACTGACTCACTTCAGCCAAGAGTCAGAACTTCATGAAATCCTCGATGAAGTTAAATTTGTGGCTGCGGCTATTACAGCCCCTAAGTCAAATTCATCGCTTGTCACCCCACCCCAACAGAAAACTTTGGAGGAGGAATTAAAAGAAAGTCTTCTAATCGAAAACAATACCGCATCTGAACAGTCACATCATCAACAGCAGCAACAGCAGCAACAGCAACAACAGCAACAGCAACAACAACAGCTCATACAGACGACTACGAGTGGCGTCATCGCTGACCTGTTTGCTGAACGTCGAGCCAAATTGTCTAAACTACGTGCCGAAGCTTCACCAAAAAATGACCCTCCTGTCTCTGGATGGCGTACTTTAGGGAATAAACGGTGCTGGAGGCAGGACTGGTCAGGATACGACATGAAGCTTAACAATCGGCAGCTTCAAGAAAAAGCTGCTGATAAGGCCAGAGAAAGGATGAAAAGAAGAAAACAACAACTCTTCCCCATCATCAGTCATCAACCCGTAGAAAATGCTCAAAACAACATTCTACAAGAAGGCAATCGAACTTTGGGTACAGACAAAGAGCTACTGGCCTCAGCTAAAGCTCAATTTGCCGGTCCACCTTCTACCACCGACCACCCAATTGCAGCACTCTCGGCTTCAAAGTTTAGCTTCATACAGGGTGAAACAATAAACCCATACCAACCAGAAAAGCAGAGCCAGCATTCACCCAATATCGTGCAAATAGTGGCTGAAAGTACTGCACTACTACTGCCTTCTAACAACCAACGACAGCAACAACAACCACCACAGCCAGCGAACCAACAACATCCAGCAAATCAGCAACAACAAAATCAAGAAACTTCTAAAGATTTTTTTAGCGTTCTCAAAAGCTTCGGAAACATTCCAAGAATTGTTCCATAAGTTTAGGGAGCTTCCTAGCAGTTCAGTGATCTTCCTCAGGCTACTTAATTTTTTAGCAGAACTTAAACTTCTTACAAAAAAGCAAGAAACAAAAATCAGGTAGCTTAAAGTCGGATTATCGTGGTGCGTTTGTTGTGATTTTTTTATGATAGAAATCGTTGGAAAACTTTAGTATTTTTGTGGCCTCCGAAAAACGCTGATGCCCTGAGGAAACATGTTGCCTCCAAACCGAGCGCTTCTAGGACTAAGATGCCATGCAAAATCAAAAGGCGTTTCATACCATCTTTCAAAGAAGTGAAACTAGAAGTGGCGGAAATGTCGGGGGTAAAAACGGATTCCGACATTGGACAAGTTCCTTTAAAAAAATCGTAAAAAGGATCGAAAGGTTGAAATTTAGGATATGAACTTCAATTCATACTTCACAACGAATGGTTGGTAGAGAAAAGATATTTTAATCTATCCATAAACCATGGCATTTTACTAATCATGGATTTTTATTCTCGATATGTAGATCCCGTTACAAATCCAACAAGCGAAAACACTTCTTCACCATCCCTTTCAGCAAACATCCCTCTTAGGCCTGAACTCATTTTAACCCGCGACGAAGCGATCCAACAACAACTTCAAGTGACAGAGCAGCAACCAGGAGCAAAAGATCCACCGCAGCAGAGTGATGGGTTTTTCCAATATCCATGATTACGTCGTGAATTTAAATCAGGTGAGGAATAGTGTCCATGCCTACTTCTACCAGATCCCAATATTTTCGTTATATTTAAAGGAAACCTACGGCAGCGAGCAAATAAAGCAAGAGATTTTTGAGAAAATACAAGCCACTCAAACAGAAATCATCAGTACCGTTACAAAAAATGGTGAAACGTTGCTTTCAAAATCCATCGCAGCCATGAGATGTGATTTTGATACCAAACTTGAACTTTCTCATCAGTGTAAATGTAGCTCCACTTCGAGTGAGATGCGTCGTTTTTCGTTCTATCCGCTGACAATTATCCAGGAACTTCAAAAGCTGGAACATGTTCTGGAAGATGATGAGTACGCTCGAAAACTGATGAGTAGAATTTCGAAATGAAATGGATTTTTCTCAGTTTTCCTCAAAACTTGGTTCGAAATTCGATGGAAGGAATCGACGATTGAAGTTTTTGTTTACAAATGCAGTATCGTCCTTTTCACAATTTGCTCCGTATTGACTCACCTTATTTCGATTAAAATTTCCGATGAAACATGTGAAACAAATTATTGGCACAACTGGGGCAACCCTAAGTTTGCACCTTTAAACTGAAGAAATGATCCCTGAAAAATTGAAATTCGTTACATAAAAAACGTATTTATGACCCATAAGGCTCTGATGAAAATCTATAAAAAAAAAATGAAAATGATCCATAAAATACAGCAATGTGATCCATACTTTATGTAAGTTTTAGCAATAAAATGTCGAAAATTTACTGTTATATATCTAGGGTATGATCGAGAAAATTCTACGGATTACCCATAAACATATTGCAAATGTTCCATATAAGGTTCAATATCATTCCTTAAACTTGTAAAATTGATCCTTAGAATTTAACGTTTGTGAACTAAAATATATGCACATGATCAATAAATTATTAAAAATATTCCATAAATAAATCGCCAATGATCCATAATAAGGAGTGTATCGAAAATAAGCTATCCACAAACTTTCTTTCAAATTTTATTCATACAAAAAATTGATCCTTTATTGTACGAGGTTAAACTTGAACATAATGAAGACCGGATGAAATTTAAGTTTTTCCTTCACGAATTTTCGAACTTTGGATCGAATGCTCTTCATCAAGTCCCGGACAAGTGTTGCATCGCATTTTTTGGACGCTTGAGCCCAAATTTTTTTGAACTCCTGCATGTTCCCAGCTGCCTTACCAGTCTTCTTGAATACCCTCTTCACGATTGCCCAGTAACGTTCGATGGGTCGAAGCTGAGGGCAATTTGGTGGATTGATATTTTTCTCAACGAAATCTATACCCTTTTCCGCAAGCCAATTGAGAGTGGTTTTGGCATAGTGAGCCGACGCTAAATCCGGCCAAAACAGTGGAGGTGTACTATGCTTCTTATATAAAGGCAACAATCTCTTCTGGAGACACTCAGATCGATAGATTTCCGCATTTATAGTTCCGGTAGTGTAAAAAATGGTTGACTTCAAACCACAGGAACATATTGCTTGCCATACCAGTACCTTTCGACCGAATTTCTCCACTAGAATCGACCTGTCCGCATCGCTCACATCCTCCTCAACGACGGCAGTAAAGTATTGTGGACCTGGAAGGGTTTTTGAGTCCTCCTTTACATAGGTCTCATCGTCCATCAAAACGCATGCATCCGGACGCTGCAAAAGACGCGAATACAATTTCCGGGCCCTTGTTGCTGCTCGCTTCTTCTGTTCTGCACTTTGTTTCGAGATTTTCTGCTTCTTGTAGGTCTTCAGGTGGTTTCGCCTCTTGATACGCTGGATCATTCCGACACTCGTTCCTGCTTTTTTTTGGCCAAATCACGTATTGACATTGATTTGTTCTTCATGATTGGAGATACCATTTTCTGCTCCAGTTTCGGGTTGGAAGAACCGGGTTTTCTGCCTCTTCCTGGTAGCTCATCCAAAGAATAGTGTTCCCCAAACTTATTAATGATGGTTTTAACACTC
This sequence comes from Aedes koreicus, assembly GCA_024533555.2. NCBI lineage: Eukaryota > Metazoa > Arthropoda > Insecta > Diptera > Culicidae > Aedes > Aedes koreicus. The sequence goes on along the minus strand of JAHHFK020005078.1, from coordinate 10,374 downwards.
GCATGATGAATTCCAAACCGCTTCGCCAATTTTCTATAGTAATACCCTTCTCACTTAGCCATGTGTCCAGAACCTTAATTTTCACTTCCTTTTCAATACGCGACATTTTGAAAACGCAGAATTTGAACCGCACAAACAAGTAAACAAAAGAAAGCTGACAGTCAAACGCACAGCATGCAGTGTTCAGAGCATAAAAAACCATCACAAATACATGCGTACAACGCAAATGTATGTGGATAGCTTAATTCGATACACTCCTTAGGTTTGAAAATGAACCATTAACTTCTAAATATGGTCCATAGCAAATCAATTTCGTGCATTTAAAATAATATGTATGATCCATAAATTAAGCCGGAATTATTCCAATTTTGGGTTTAAATTGTTTTTAAATTGTAACTACGGGAAAATCGATCCTTGATTGCGCTACTACTCAAATTTATTAACATGTCCGTTCCTTTATATATGAGGCTTAAATATTGCTGAAAAAAAAAGGATCACTTTGGAGAAGATTTTCAATTTTCAGAAAGCTGACTTTTGCGATCTCGCGTTATTTTATGACCGCAACTGCGACACATGTTTCCAAATAAATTTGGTAAATAGTACTCGTGCACGTAAAGAACTACGACAGCCCTATGCACCTTTAAAACTGAAGAAATGATGAAAAATTAAAAATCGTTCTATAAAAAACGGATTCTTGCCCCATAAGACTCTGGTCAAAACCCACAAAAAAATAAAATAGAAATGATCCCTAAAATTCAATAATTTGATCCATACTTTTAACAAAATTTTGCAATAAAATATCAAAAATTAACCGTTATATATCAAGGGAATGATACATACAATTGTTTGGATTTCTCATTAACATATTGCAAATGATACTTACAAGGTTCAATAACTTTCCTTAAACTTGCAAAATTGATTCATAGAATGTAACATTTCTGCACTAACATATGTGCATATCATCCATAAATTATTGTAAATGTTCCATAAATAAATTGCCAATGATCTCTAATAGTTTGTATAACAAATCATAATCTTCAAAAACTGTGGTGGGTGTTGGACAAATTTGGATTTTTCCGATATAATCCTAAATAGGTTATAGAGTATTTTTCATACATCTAGTAACATAACGTCCGTGCTCCATCACAATATTTTCTATTGTGATGTGTCCGACTCAATGAGTAAATTGGATTGAAGGTGAGTTTGAAAGAAGGGGAACTTGGAGTAGAGCTCACGTACCCACTGGTTGACATTAAATATTGGCCAACGTGCTTTTCACATTTGTTTGAGGATTTGTTAAGCGACACAGGTTTCCGAATCCAAAGTTTGGATACCGTGCTGCATCGGTGCCCTGACTCATAACTGCATGCTAGTTTGTGATTTAAAAAATGTCCAGATTCATTAACAAAAGTTAATGAATCTGGACATTTTTCAAATCACAAACTAGCTTGCAGTTATGAGCTTGTAAATTTATCATAATAGCATATTAGCGACAAATTTGAGAGGGTTGATTCATCGATTTCTTTTACAATTTGTCCAAGTTGTAACATTCCGCTCACTTGCATGTTAGGCGGTGGGAATGTCTTTCGTAAGTGCAACAGCCGACTGAGTTCATCAGATATAGCTCGAATGGGCTTCAGCTGACTAAACAACTTAGTATTATAGTCATTTATTCAGTGAAATGTTCTTACTGTTCTCATTCAATGCTCATTTCAGCCAATAGGGTTCAACACATAGTTATCACCAACCATCGACAGCCCACAACAATAACTCTTAGTATCTTTTCATAGAAATGGCTATGCTCTTCAAACATCCGGGGGACTGCAAGGATCCTACTTATATCTTTGTTCTTAATTTTGTTTATTTTCAGGCAACAAATAATTTATTTCTACCAAATTTTGAAGACAATATCTAACATTTCTCTATTTCTCAAAACTTTTAAAGTTAGGCATAAAGATGAATGAATGTACCGGAAACTAGACGGACACATGCGGAGTTGGGTACAGGCGACTCGTGAGGTAGTAAGTGCTCTCAAGGACGTGGAGCAAGACAGGTAATTGTTACCCATTGTATCTATAATAACAAAATTTATTTTTAATAGGTTTACGTCGGCCATCGGTTGAACCGGTTGAATCGGTAGTGTCGATACTTTGTTCCGCATTATTTTGCTATCGGGCGTAGCGTTTTGTCGGTTGCCTATTGTTCGTTGAGCATGAGAAGTCGTGGTTCGCGGGGTAAGATGGGTCGGTGCTGAGGTACATAATTAATTGTGATCCAAATTATTCGTTCGCCTTGCTCGTCAGGCCATCCTTTCTTGGATCAAATAGATCACTGTCCCATTTTGTAAGGGACTCCAGCGGCATCCGTACTGTTGGTGAAGATCGGTCCAAGTTGGCTCTCAAGCGTTGAGATGAATTACCTTGTTTTCCTAATGAAATACCACTATCATCACACTCTGTGAGAGGCCCCAATAGCATCCTTACTGTTGGTTTAAATCGGTTCAAATCGGAAATCAGTACTAACTACACTTGACAGCTTATCGTTTACCAAAACGAACCCTGCTGCCTCCCAATCCTGCTATCCAAAATCCCAGTGATTTCTCGTGGAAGTGCAGTGGATTCCGCGGCTTTCAATAAAGCGAGTATCACGTCAACATATTCCTACCCATTCCCTACTTGACCTGCATTCGGGCGAGGCCGGCGCCGGTATTGCCTTAGATTGGGATCACCAGTTTTTACACATTGAGGATGTATGCTAGTCCCAAGCATCATCTGTTGGTCCTCTGTGTAATAACAGCTGATCTGGCAACAACGGAGTAGCAACCTCGGGCGGTCAATCATGCTCATGCTCAAATCATAATCTTCAAAAACTGATTCAAAATAAACCAACTTTGTGCACTTAACATTATTCGTTCCCCCACGCAACTGTGACACATGTTTGTCAAGAAATTTATTAAAGAGCTCTCCTGCACATAAAGAACTACAGGTCAAATTTATGACTTGACTTAACTGTTGTTTCAGAAAATTTGATTTAAATTATGCCGGGCAGACGCTTGCTGTCCAACTCGCTATCGCTAGTCGGACTAAACTAAAAAAACAACCTCCGTTTGCATTATACCGGGCAAATGCTTGAATCAGCCGTTTGCCTGGAATCTAATCTACGCTATGTTAGTACTTCGGATGTCGGAAACATCGACCGTTTAGTTCTTCAATCCTCAATACGGCTACCCAACAACTCCACAATCCCTTTTTAGCATTATTATTTTATCCGGATACCTGAAAGCACGGACATGTAACTAAATCTGAGAAGTAACGCAGTTAGGGATCAATTTTACAATCTTTATGGATCAAAATTTAAAAAAAATAGTGCCCCAACCTGGAAAAATGCAGGCATAATTTATGGATCATACCAAATGGTTTAGTGAACCTGATTTACTGTGTATCCTTTTTATAAGCTTATGGTTCATTATTCACCACTTTATGGATCATTGGCAATTTATTTATGGAAAATTTCAAATACTTTATGGAACATGCGAATATATTTTATTGCACAAAGTTTACATTCTATGGATCAATTTACATGTTTAAGGAAAGTTATTGAACATTTTATGGATCATTTGCAATATGTTTATGGTTAATCCGTACAATTTTAACAATCATGTCCCAGATGATAAACGGTACATTTTTGACAATTTATTGCTAAATTTTTTATAAAGTATTGATCAGAGTGATGGATTTTATGGATCATTTAAATTTTTTTATGGATATTCACCAGAGTCTTCTGGGTCAAGAAGACGTTTCTCATGGCACGATTTTCAATTTTTTATGGATCGTTTATTACTTTTTATATGGAAAAGAACGTTTGCCCACAACTGGTGATCAATACAACGACCAAAACGTGTGTTATGAATTAGTTGATAAATTTTTCGACCGTAAGTTATTAACGCAGTGTTCATGGACTGGTTAAATATATAATTTAAAATTGCAATGCGTACTTATGTTTCCAGAATAATGATGATCATCAGCACTGCCAGTTGCACGAATCTCCGAATATGAATTCCTCAAATAAGCTTTATACTTTCTCAGATTTCGTTTAGTTTTCCGGTAGTAAGTACCGCTTTTTTATATTTCTTCAAAATCCTTCGAAACATTATGAAATCTTAATACTGTGCTTGATAAAATGGACGGTATTCCTTTCATTTCGTTTGACAGGTCACACAAATCGTTGTAAGGTGGTTGACATAAAATGAAATAAATACGCTTACTTAGCTATGAATTGCAACTCAATATAAATAACTGCATACTGCATACAACATTTTAAACAGCTATAATCACTATGCTGTATAGCGGTAGAGGTATTTTTAATATAAAGGCTTTCGAACAGCTGTAACAAAGCTAACAAATAAAACTGTGTAAGAGAGAAAAAAAAGATAATTCAAAAGCCTAACCGATTAATTCCTTAGCTATATAAACAAGCTTTGTAAACGCAGACAAACATTGTTCGTATAAAAGCTTTATTTTCAAAGTATGCAACCGAGAGCAAAAAGTTGTGTTGAAGTTGTGTTACATTACGCATAAGTACTGTATCGATTTTGTAATTCTGCTTATAGCTTATTCAGCTTCAATTGCTTTTATACAATTATAAAACAGCTTATAAGTTATAAACTTCGGCTTAGGCAACTAAACATGTTACCCAACTTACCCAACTTGTGTATTCCGGTTTTCAAGAATTGAATGCTACCTAAGTCAAACTCTATAAATCAGGAAGCATCATGGAAAACCGTAAGCCGTATGTAATGGTAAAGAAGATGGTATGTATGTTTAAATGGAACTGTACAGCCTGGACAATCAGAAAACTAAGCTTAATTCAATTTATATTAAACTAAATAGCTCGAGGCTCTAAAATGAACGCCATTGACTATAAGACAACCTGAGTGACTGACCCTTATAAAACACCTTAAAATGCAAGCTCATTACATAGTTATTTAAAGTTTTAGGAGTATTATTAGGAGATATCTCAGTGCTGTAATTAGCCAACATACGTACAACATTGTAATTGACGGTTGTCCGGAAATATGATTCGCTGTATGTATTATTAATACTATGCAGTACTACCATAGACTAACTGTAAGACCAGTAGGTCCCGAAGAAATACGATATTTTTCTTGGCTCAGTCAGTACTAGCACATCGCACTATGGGCGATTTCCATACAAGCAGGCGGACGAAAATATTTTAATCATTTTTTCTTGTTTTGTAGAGTTTTCTTTGGTTGATGTTATCAAAATATGTTGTTAAGGCTGGTTTACAGTTCGGGAAAAGCACCACGGGATTTTGAACGGGATTTGGCTCGGGATTTGACTCGGGAAATTTTCCAGTTGACGTTTCTCCACATTTCTCCACACTCAATGACAAGCTAGTTTTGCGCATCACACTACTGTTTTACTTTACTCAATTTTTGAGTACAATTGCATACTATCTCTTTTTCTCTCACGGAAATATAACTTTATTTTCGTAAAAAAGTGGATCTACTCATAAAATTAAGTAAATCCACTTTTTCCAAATATTGAGTAACTTTTTTTGAGAGAGAGAAAAAGAGATAGTATACAATTCTACAAAAAAAAGAAAAAAGAAACGGGAGTGAGGGTTTTGCATATTTTCATATGAGTAAGTTCTTTCTCTCAGAAAGCATTGAATTTCAAAATGAATACTACTCTGAAAAAAAATCATGCTGTAAAAACTAAAATTTTCCCGACTATGCCTATTTTCAAAACTACCTTGAAATTTCAGTCAAATTTACTACGTTTATGGTACAGCCTTCAAAATTTGTGGTATATTTGACAGACTTCATGTTGATATCAACACCATCATGGTTGACTTCAATCGCAGGCATGGTTAAATCAAACGAATGTTTAGCCAGGTGAAAATTGTTAGTGTTTGCTCTTAGTTTAATCCGGTGAGGACCACACAGAAAAAAATCTTGCAGTAAAAACTACCATTTTTTCCCGACTATGCCTATCTTTAAAACAACCATGAAATTTCAGTCAAATTTACTACGTTTATGGTAAAACCTTCAACATTTGTGGTATATTTGACAGACCTCATATTGATATCAACCGCACCATCAACAATCAATGTGCAACTAGCGTATTATGGGAGGGGGGCTCAGAAATAGAAACGTACCATGTATTAGGTATGGCATAACATGCTACGAAGTAGGTCTGGAAATGATCAATATTATGCTACGTCATTTGTGGATGGTCCCAAACAGAGATATTGCCTTTTCACAGAAAACTTAGCATGCATAGAATATTCAGAAAGAAGAAGAAGCAGCATCCGCAGCTGTTGCTTCCTTCAATGATTTGAATATTACCAAGCAAACTCGATGCATAGGTACAAGGTAATCGCTGAACAAAATAGCTGTGGTTGTCAGTGACGATTGTCAGTTTCGGGTATTTGAATCTGACGCCTGATGCAATTTTTCTCTGAAACGGCAATAATAAGAATTGATTTTCGGTCCAACCATCAATAACGTAATTTATTTTTCGAAATTGTTCCATACTGCCTTCCCCTTGTATGATTTTTACGAATAAACCTGATAAACGTTTCATGACGCGTAAGAAAACACAAGATCCCTTTACCCGTCTGCCCCAGCAACATTAATACATGACTTCTTTGTATAGAACACGCCAAAACAAAAAATTCATAATCTTCTTCAGTTTATTTATTTACATAACGGTAGAAATACATATATATTTTTACAAAGCGAATATACAATAACAACTCCAATATTTTTTTTGTCGATTTGCATTAATCTTACTATGTTTCTGTTTCATCACAAACAAAATCCTCATCAACTTCATCGACAGCTTTTATAAGTTCCTCCAACGCATCGCAGTTATCGGTGTCGGATGTTGAACGTTTTTCAGGATCTTCAAAAATCATAAAACTTTTCACGATATCTGGATAATCTAGAACATTTTTTTTCTGTCGTCTTTTCTCCATCCAAAGTGAGCTGATGAATGGGTCTGATTCATTCATGGCACGAATGAAGACATCATGTAAGTTGTCCAGCCTTGAGCGCTTTCTAGCATGATGGGTTCGGTATTTCTTTAACTGTTTGTGCTGGCTTTCTGCTGCCTCTTCTGCTAATATACCAAGCGGCGCTGGAGAATGCATACTAATTTCTCCGGCATGAGCGAGTACTTTATGCACAGTTGCAGGAATTTTATACCAATCGTACAATTCCAGATAAAGTCGGTAGGTATCCTTGCAATACGAATCTATTTTTTCGGGGTTTATTGGGTCTTGACAGTTGATAGCAATTAAAATATTTCTAAACCTCACAATCAATTCTTCGTCGATGTTCAGAATTCTGCTTAAAAGCTGAAGATTTGCCAATGTTCGTCGACAAACGTTACCTGTAGTACTTGTACCTGCACCACCAGATCTTGGTTGATCTACTCTGACTCCAAAATGCTCATGATGCTGTTTCGTTATCAGTTTTTTTCTTTGTTCGTATAATTCTTTAAATGGCTGTGAAACCTGCCATTTTTTAAAATCCATTCTATATGCAATATGCAAAAGGCATTCGAAAAATCGAATCCAAGCATGAAGCGGAGATATACCGTAATGTAGAGCATCTTCGTTTGTTAAAAATCCTTCTTCAAACTTTTCTTTACTGTTCATTACATTAGGCTTTGCTCCACAGATTGGGCAATTTTGCATTGATGAACTTCCTGTAATATACGTGAGGACTTTTCCATCTATCATGCTAAGTACAAAATCAAAATCAACAAGAATTATTTTGTCATTTAAAAGCTCGACCTTCACTGGCGTCAATTCATTCATTTCTTTTTCAATGTCATTTTTTGTGGCAAGAATTACCTCCTTACTCTCTTTGATAAATTCAAGGATGATGGGCCTACAAAATCGAATACTTTGAGGCATAGCATTGAACCACATAATCATTATGCATGAATAACTGAATTGGAGTAAGTGTTGATGAAAATACTTCAGAATCATTCTGACATCCTTCTGGCAGCTTCTGGTGGTACTGAGAATACCCGGTTGAGCCATCCATACCCCAACTACATAATAGGATTAGTTCAGCACTATCCAGCTCGTTAGAATCCATGTACTCGTTCAGCTCTGCGTCGATTATTTTCACGATTCGATGCACTGTATTGTCCAGAAGCGCCTGCAGTTTTACTCTAATTTTTAAAGCGGTTGCTTCGATGAACTCGTTGGGAGGTGCGCATTTCTTTTTTACTTCCCCGATGACGCCGTAAGGTGGAAATCGTGACGGTGTATTGGAATCGACTAAATCCAGCTTCGATGAAAAAACTAAAAGCTTCCTCGGGTGACATCATTCCACTTTGATCAGTTAATTGCGACAACATTTTTCTAGAATCTCCTCGATTTCTTAGAATAAGGCCGATGACTTTAACTAAATTTATCTCTTTCCTATTGTAAGCTGTCCTTCTCGCCATTACTAGAGCCTTTTCGATGCTGTCTACTTTGGGATCCAAGCTTTCGTTGTCAATGACACGTCGTTTTCCTCTTTCGCTCAGATCAGCAAAAGGTTTTGAGGGTCTCCCACGCTTTGCAGATGACGCCGAGGTTGAAGGAGCATCTTGTTCTTGTTCGATGAACTCCGCAATGCCGAAGTCTCCATTTATCCAATCCCGACAATATGCCTCGAATCTTTCCTGTTTTCGTTGAGCTTCATTCCACTTTAGCTTGTATTTACCAGCGGTCCTATAGAGTTTATCCTGGAGACGTTCACGTTTTTCCTCCGATATAGGATAGTTTTCACAAATAAATTTAAAAGCTCTTTCAACATTCGCATTATGCGTCAATTTAGAATCAAACAACGAAATTATAACTCTATTATCCATTTTTACACTTGCACTCAACCGTAGTTTATGGGATTTCAAATAATACACTGTCAGTATAAATACCACTCCTGGTAATAAATCGTACTCTAGGTACTTACCATGAGCCTCAAACATTGAGTACCTAAGCGAGTCGATGGCAGCAAGGTCCATGTTCGAGCCGTGGGCTCTGTATTTGCCGGGATGCAGAGGGATTTCTTCCCGTTCGTGGTTCGAACGGCGCACAGAAACCAGACGAAACTGATTGCACCAAACTGATCACTGCTGCTGTTGCACCGCAGTATCAAACAGCTGCGAAGTAGTCCTTCAATGGTTGTTCACCGCAAAGTTCACCATGAATACACTGTCACGCATGGTTGCAGATATCACGTTCACGCACGGACACGCTTATGACTGATAAAGTTCACTTCCCGTGATATCACCTTCGGATCGATTAAAATAATTCGAACTTCAACTCCACTTGTATATTGCACAACACAATAAGACGACCGAAACAATTTAGCTGCGTATTCATATCGTTGTATATTTGCTACTGCCCTATCTTACATTGGCATCACTTGGTCAAGTACAATCGACCATTGGTGTGAGATAAATCTCTCCTCTCGTGAGAGATTGTATTTAGCATTAGGCTGGTTCACAATATTTTAGTTCATAGCTTTAGTTGCAGTTTACTTTAAGTTCAATTGTTTAAGGATTTAGTTTAAGTTCTAGAGTTAATATTAGGGTTATTATATACATTATTTACAGATTCAGCTTTTCATTATGATCAGTTGGTAGTGATCAGTCCACATACACGTAGGTACGAATTAACGAATTTACGAAAATTAATAAAGCAACACCAGCAAAAATTCAGGAAACACATTATTCAAAAACAAGACAAAATAACAAAAAGAACGAAAACTTTAAACTTACATTGGAAAACATGTTAACATGAAGAAGCCCTTGTATGCGATGATAATAATACCGATTTTATTATTTATAACCAATTATAGCAGAAACTGTTTTAAACATATTTTTAATAATTTTAAATTTAATTTGTTATTATACATCCCACACTTGATTCAGAGCTGCTGGGTTATGCGGGGATATGCGGGGAAAAAAAGTTGCTGATCAACAAAGTTGAAATTTCTAAGTTTTTAATGTTTTTTCTTCTCTTAAAGATTTTTTTGATTTTATTGCTGAATGACAACCTATCGTATTATTATTTTTTAAAGCTAGTTTTGTTACCTTTTCAATCATGTATAGTGAGCTAGGGGTTATCTCATAAAAACAGGTCAACATTTAACTTGAGATAAAGCGTATTTTTTCGGCAAAAAGTACGTTTTTTCGCTAACTTACAACTTTGACATCTAATACCTCAGGCATGAAAAGTGCTAGAGGCTTGAAACTTTGAAGTTTTCTTAATTTATATGTTTACTTTTGATAAAAAAATGAAAAAAAGTTTTGGTGAAGGTCACTTTTCCGATTTTCGTCCGCCTGA
>JAHHFK020005077.1:0-68046 GCA_024533555.2 Aedes koreicus | reverse complement strand
TCATAATTTATTTGAGTGTAGTGTATGACTTTGATTTAACATAATATGACCTTATTTCAATTAATTTGCAATTAATTATTAATTAATTTGTGGTTTCCTACGAGTATTTATTTGTTTATTTTTTTCTGTCATTTTGACTGTTTATTTGTTATAAATTCGGTACAAACCATTGCTCTGGTAAGCGGTGCAGCGATACTCTAACGAATATTTTTTTCGAGCAATCTGTGCATTGCCAGCCGCTCGCGCCCACTTGAATTGATTCATTAATTTCATAAAATGCGTTGTGGATCAAGATGGCCAAATGTACTTTTCCCGAATCAAGTGGTTTTCCCAAGACACGATTGCATAAAATTCCATACGTGACGCATTTGTTTTACCACCAACTTTTGGATGTACCAGACAGCTACTTGACGCCTCCCAACGCATCCCTTCTCATCGCCATAACACTCAGCTGCCTTGTTGCTATTTATTCCCCGCCTGCAAAACTCATCCACTCGGTTTTCGACGGATTCATAATGTTCTACAGTCCAATTTTTGCCCTACCTGCATATTGCTGCAAAATGTAAAGCGGATTAATGTTTTAAAATTTCCGAAAAGCGGATTACCATCATACAGTGTAACGCTTAATAACTCATAATCTTTATGTATGAATTCACGACACAGACTTCCCGGGCATCGTTTGCAATAATCCAACATCCGGGGAGAAGAACAATAGCGCCGAAAAGAAGTTCATTAGAAATGTGCTGCTTTCGAGGTCACCTTCCCTTTCCCTGACTGTCGTGGATCGTAATGTTGAATCTCCGCTGAAATAATCTAAACAGCTTTCTCCACTTATTCTGAGCTTAATGCGCGCTCCGAGGGAAAGTGGAAAGCAAACGGAAGCTGGGAAATTTCAAATGCGAATGCTTAATCCTGAACGACTGCCAGCCGGTAACAACAGTCCTCGATTTAGTTGGCAGGATGAAGGAACGGAGAAAAAGTTTCCCCCGAGGGAAAGCGGAAATAAACCCTCCGCCGTTGCACTAATTACAGTTGATTTTTTTTTCTTCCCACTGCTGAAGTGCAACGTTGCTGCTGTAGGCGCTAATGAGATTCGTTTCCGGATGCAATCTGCCGGATTATGGAACCGCAACTTTTTGCCTCAAGTTAGTGGTCTTCCCGGGTGGGATTTAAAATCGTGCGAAACATGGCAAAGTGGATCGGTCGGCGTGGGTAATTAAAGATTAGCAACATTTTCACTTTGACTCTGTTGGAAATGCAACCTAAACGGGTGGCGCAACTGGTCGGGCTTATACGTCACATGATTAGAAGAGAAAAATTTCAAGGTTGTTTTGTTTGTTGTGACTTGATTTGGCGTAAATTTGAACTTGTGATAGTTTAGTTTTCGTATAAATGTTGAATTGTCAGGTATAACGAGCAATTCTGATGATGCTAAGAAAGTCACAAGAATCTTTTGACGAAAAGTTTAAAATATTTCGGCACACGCTTATAATTGTTTCTGGTTTAAATACAAGCCAAAGCCATCGTAGACAACGCAATTGGTTGCAAGATTAAGGTGATATGTGGCTTAAATTTACATGAAACACCCCATGAATTTATGTCAAATCTTGCATTATGTGCATTAGATAACTCAGGAAATTACATTTTTATTTCAAACTGTGGTGGAATGATTATTGACACTTTATGCCCGGCATAACTATAAACGATGAAATATTCTTAAGGGAATTAAATATCATCTCCGCTGATACCAACAAGAGTTCAGAGAAAAATGCATCCGAAATCAGTTCAAAACGTGTCATTACTGTTTTGTTTACCAGTAGCTGCACAATGACAAGAGCACCGCCATGTTGATTCTTTTCTAAGTCGAAATGTTTCTTCAACGCAACTCTTAAAGCGCAGCAACGCCAACCGAGCCCCATATGGGCAATCGCTTCCCTTGTCAGTCGTTTCTATGCATAAATCCATCAAGTTTGCCTTGCCTCCTCACGGAAGAGAAACAGTCGTCCGTCATGAGCGAGAGGACGAGAGCGCGAGCGGCACCGGCTTCAAAGTATTCTTTTTTGAGCGACAGGATGCATTTTCCCTGTCTGGTGCAGCGCAGCAACAAGAGCAACGTGCCCTTCCAACGAGACACTTTACCTACATTACCAATCTAACGCACGGTGGAGGAATGGACGGAAGGACCCACTCTGCTGCCTTGGCATTCTTATCCTCTCCAATTTCCGGTCTCGGAGATTGCTAGTCGCCGCGGCGATGTTTTCCCCCTCGAGAGTCAAAAGGAAGCAGACATAAATTGAATTTCTAGCTCCAGCGCATCGGAATTGTAACATTTTATTCGACTAGGGCACTCCACCCCTTTCCCCTCTAGGTGTGTAGGTGCTGCCTACTTGACGAGCGTCGTTCAATTGAGCTGCATTTTTTCCGACCCAGGCGAACTGGTCGCCTTTCCAACGGGTTCTTTTTGGCATGCGAGAGTTTGCAAATATTCAATTACGAACAAAAGAGAGATAGGTTATTTCATGCTTATTTACGGGTTGAAATTAAATTTCCAAACAATTTCGAAACGCAATCCGTACCGGGAGCTCTGTAAATATGGAGATGACGGGCAGGTGCAGTTAAGCTTTGTTCCGGACCGTTGGTGGTGTGACTTCCGTTCACGTGCCTTCGCTCTCGGCTTCCGTGTCTTGGATTTGCATGTCTGCTGGGAAATGCAGGAAAGGATAACTATGGATGGAAAAAAAACGTGAACAAATCGTGCCGCTCGTGAAGAGAATCACGTCTTTGATTGACTGATGGCTCGCCTGTCTTGTCGTCGGAGTCATCGTCTATGGTTGGAGGAACGTGTGGAAAAATGCTTGTCAGAATCAATTTCTGCATTGTTTCGCTTATTGCTTCATTTGCTGGAACTATGGAACTGGTTCCGTGGCAGAATTGTGATGTTGTTTTTAGACGTTATCCGGCACTTGGGATTCATTTATGGTTGACGTTTGAGGCAAAGAGTTTCGGTAAAGAGGCGAACAGTGAAAAATCGTGGCAATCGGCAATACGAACTTTGTTATGATTTGTTATCCGCAACATCCACAGCTGCTGCTGATGATGGAACTTCAACTGACTCTGTTTATGTTTTGTTAATTGTGCTTCAACATTATCGATGAATATTCGTAAATGTGGAATCAAAAATAAAAAGGTTGTTTCCAAATGGATTTAAACTACATAAAAATATACTCTGTACAATTACATCGTCAATAAATCTACCATACTTTTCAAGAAGTTTGAATTTTTCCTTTCCGAATTTGTTGTTTAATGACTTATTTGTATTGACAGTGTATTTTTTATGTTAACTTCCTAGTGCTGCTTCAGGACATCGAAATGAGTTTATCACAAATTGGTGAAAATGAGCACCAAAAAAGTGATTATTGCCCCCCCCAAACCCCCCCCGCCCCCGACATTTCCCCCCCCCCCCAACCCTCCTGTCCTCCCCGCCCAGGCCGCTCCCCCAAAACTTGATCATCGGCCCCAAAGTTGCCCCTACCCGGTAGGTTCCATCAGGAAGCCAAGGAAGCCCACATTTATGAAAAATCCATGCGAAGAATCATCAAAGACGACTTGCACGCTGGTAGTATGCTTTTCGATGGCCATGGAACAAATCGTCACCTTAGAGAAAAGCTACTGTGGATCTCAGGGTGTATGTAAGCTAATCATTTATTTAATCTACTATATTACAATTGCCAAATTTATCGGTTGTATCTTAGAAAATCTATAATTTTGAACCTAATTCTATCTCCTAATCCTAGTTTTCCCTATTCTACTATGTACAATTTGTTTTACTTACGTAATTTTGTGTGTAATGTGTCAGTGTAGGGCCCAGATGTATGGTGCGGCCGATCTGCTACTCTCTCATCTCACGTTTCAACACGACTCTGGGTTGAGGTAGGATAAATCCACATAATTTTCAGGCGGTGTGGAGCTCTAGGAAAAGGCGTTATCCTATTCCTAATAAATCCGCAGTGACACGGCTGTCTCACTGCGATCGGAGTTCTATTAAAAGATAAAGGCAACCACGTGGAACATATTAGGGGACGGCTACTGGCACAGATTCGGGCAAGTTTGGGCGAGAGCGGTAATAATTACCTGGACTAGACTCCGTTCACAACACGCTTTATTGCACTGCGGATTCACTTTAGGAATACAAATTACACGGTTAGCTTCCTCTTGACAACGAGAACTTTATAGCTAAGGGAACACTTTAGGTGGGAACTGTTGAGGCCTCTGGTTTGCGCAAAAGTGAACGAGTCGCCCAATTAAAGATTGCCAGTAGCCTCCTTGCCGAGCAACTTCTTTATCTCCTCAACGTTGGTAGCACCATACATACGTGTCAGTTGTGCGTTGTGTAGGTCTACTGTGGTACAAACCTATGCGTTTTTTTTTTTACATTTTGAATTCAAATTTGGATATAATTTTATTTAAATTTCAATGTATATATTTCGTTTGATTTAATGAAAATATTAAAAATTATGAACAAATTTAATACAGTAGATTATTTTCTTTTTTTTCTTTATGAAAATTGGCTTATTTTTGAACTTATTCCATGCTTTTGTCTTTTAATATTTACATATATTTATATTTGTAATTGAAACCAAAATCGTTGGTTACAATCACCACGGACTCCATTTAGAAAATCGCAGATTTTCATGAGAAAAATACAAACTTAGGAAGCAATAAGAAAGAAATCGTTTTTTTTTTTTTTGCTGTGATTATTCTTACTCTCAGTTGTTGACTAAGAGCGGCACTCTGATTTTTGCGGTTCGTATGGATTTGAAACGATGATTTATACCACGTAGGGTGCTCTTTCATTTGAAATCCTGGTGAAGTGCAACAATTGAGCCACCTTCGGGCACTCACTGGCAAAAAATGTCAATAGAAAATTAGTTATACGGGATGTTTAGATTAATATTTAGGTGAACCTTCTTACTCTCAGTCTGTTAATACATGAGAGCGGTACTCTGATCTCCACGTTTCCGATGGATCTGAAACGATGATTGATACTTTAAAAGTGCTCTTTCATTTCAGTTCCTGGCGAATCGTGTAGATTGAGCCACCTTTGGACACTCACACCTTGAATGTTTTGAGATACTTTTTTTTTTGTATTTAAAAGGAATACTTAATTTGGAGTGAAAATTCTTACTCTCATTTTACGAGAGCGGCACTCTGTTTCCTTCGTCGCAGTTGAATCTAGAACAATGATTGTTACCTTGTTAGGTGCTCTTTTCTTCCAGATTCTAGTGAGTCGAAGAAATTGAGTCACCTTGTGACACTCACTCCATCAGGATACGGGAAATATGAAAAAGGAAATACTCGTCGAGGATGAAAAATTCTTACTCTTCGTGGACACTTAGAGCGGCGCTCTGATCTTCAATTCTTAGATGGATCTGAAACGATGATTTATACCACAGAGGGTGCTCTTTCATTCCAGATCCTGCAAGAAGTGAAGATTGAGCCACCTGAGGACACTCATTCTCGCGATTGAAGGTCTGAAGACGCATTGTAGGTTCAGTTCGACCTGATTACAAGTGACTTTGTTTAACACCAGCGTTCAAAAGGATCAAAATTGTCGTATTTTCACTCGAAAAATCAAGCAATAATAATATGTTTATAATATATATGTATATTTTTTTTTTTTAATCTGTCAATTTTTTCTAGACCATTGGTTTTAAATGATCGATAATTTCACATTCAATATGTCCCATTCACTCACTCATTCATACTCCATTCATTTATTGACATTTTACTGAGCTATTCCTTAAATCTACTTGGGTACCCATTAAAACAATTCCAATCACAAATTACTCATCATCTCCACTAAACTGAGACCTAGTAATCTTGGTGTAATTACGAGCTTAATTTCTCATTTTAGCTACTCGTAAACCTTCTCTCTTGTTGAAGAAAGGACGATAGATGTTGAGAAAACAGAATTTCAAATTAAATAAGTATTGTAATGTACGACCCTTTAGCGAACGCCGGAATATTACGGTAGTCAATAACATTTCTCGCTCCATATTTTCAATGGGCTAAAATTTTAATGTATAAACAAATCAATTATCCTGGTTTTAAATGACTAGCTGGCCAGATACCCAGTGGTTTACTCGATAGATCCTCCAAACCATAAGATGAGGATCCTTTTTTCGATTTTATTCGACATGGTAAATACTGTCTGCCGTACTTGGCATTGTAATTTTCCCCAGCATTGGATAGTTTCATATTCCTACGAAATACTAATTGTCCTATTTCAAATGGTTTGGCAAAGCGATGGTGACGACGATTGTATGTGGAACGGGACGACTCGTGAGCGATTTGAAGGTTTTTCTTGACAAGATCATAGATTTTGGAAAACATTTGCTTTCGCCTTTCTTCCTGTTCCTGATTTGTCAGAGAATTTTCATGTCGAGCGCGACGATGGTCAGAGCCGAGTTCAGATATTTCATGCCCATGAGTTATGAAATATGGGCTAAAACCCGTTGAGGCATGGATGCTAGTATTTAGGACAAGTTCTATGTCAGAAATCCGCACATCCCAAGTGCGTTGATCCTCCTGAACGTACGTTCTTATGGCGGCATTAACTGTACGGTTAACCCGCTCCACTGGGTTTGCCTGGGAGTGATAGCGAGAGTTCAGCCAGTGTTCAATATTGAAGTGAGTCAATAATCCCTTAAATTCTCGTGAAAGAAAACAGGAACCATTGTCCGTAATCATTATTTCAGGTACAGAGTTTCTAAAAAACCACTGGTCCTTCAATATTGAACACATGACTGAACTATCAATCCTCCGACAAGGATGGAGCATTACCCATTTTGAGAAATAATCCGCTACCACAAGAAGATATTGATTTCCCTTACGGCTTCTTGGTAGAGGACCAATAAAATCCATAGATACGACTTGCCATGGACAATTGGCAAGCCTCATTTGACCCATTTCAGGTGTTACTGCTGTGGACGGAGCTTTCACTTCTTTACACAATTGGCACCTCTGTACATAACGTCGAACTTCCGAGGCCATTTTCGGCCAATAATACCTTTGGCGAATTCGAGACAGAGTTCGTTCAAACCCTGGATGTAAACAGTTAACATGGCATTCGTATAGTACTTTTTTTATGCTAGCCGAAGGTGGAATTAACTTCCACTCAAATCTTGAATCTGAGGGTGAATCGGGGACAGAAATAAATTTGAATAGTTTGCCATCCTCTACCTTAAAATCTACATACTCATCTGGTTTGTACATCACCTTGTTCTTCATGGATGTGTACCAAGGTTCCGTCGATGCAGCCGAGATTGCAGCAATACTACGTGACAGGGCATCGGGTACTACATTATCTTTTCCTTTACGGTGAACCACTGTCATGTCGTATTGCTGAAAGTCTAGACTCCACCTACTGCACCTTGATCCTACTTTCCATTTGGAATGGAGGATATGGGTCAACGCAGATGAGTCCGTGATTAAGGTAAAGTGGTAACCTTCAACATATCCTCGAAATGCATCAATTGCAAGAAGCGCCGCTAGTGCTTCTTTTTCAGCAGCATGATAATTACGTTGAGGAGAAGTAAGTTTATGAGAAAAATAGGCGATTACTTTCTCCCCAGCATCATACTGTTGAGTAAGGACCCCTGCCACAGCAACATCGCTTGCATCTGTTTGGATAGTAAATTCTCTCCCAAAGTCGGGACTACCGAGAATCGGTGCTGTTATAAGGTATTCCTTAATTTTACAAAAGGATAATTCCGCTGCTTCATTCCATTTTACTACCTTGGAAGAGGATTTAAGTAGCTCTGATAAAGGAGCTGTTACGCCGCTAAAGTTCTCTATGAATCGTCTATAATAATTGGCCATTCCTAAGAACCGTCTAAGCTTTGTGATGGTTGTGGGCCTTTCATAGTCAACAATAGGTTGAATTTTTTCAGGATTTGCTCTTAAACCATCAACGCTTAGTAGAAATCCTAAAAAAGCAATTTCGGAGACCCCGAACTTTGATTTTTGAAGGTTGATGCTTAGGTTGGCCTGTTTGAGACGGTACGCAATCTCTTCAAGCAATTGCACGTGATGTTCAAATGTCTCCGTTACCACGACGATGTCGTCAAGGTAAACGAAGACATTTGGTTCCAGCGCACCATGCCCCAAAACTTTGTCCATAAGTCTTGCCAGCGTGGCCGGACTATTCATAAGACCGAAAGGCATCCTGGTATACTGGAACAATCCTTTGCCCTGTACGCTAAACGCAGTATATTTTCGTGAAGAAGGGTGCAGAGGGACCTGTAAAAAGGCTTCGGATAAATCAATTGTGGACAAATATTTGGCCTTGGGCAGTTGGCCTAGAATTCGCGACGGATGAGGCAAGGGATACGCATCACGTACTGTCCGCTTGTTGATATGGCGTGCATCCAAACAAAGCCTAACCTTGTTTGGTTTTATCACTGGAACACAATTCAATGACCAATCAGAATTGCTTCGTTCAATGATTCCAACACGTAATAATCGATCCAATTCTTCTCCAACTAGTTGTTGCGTCTTAGGTGACATCACATACGGGAATTGACGTATGGGTGGATTGGCCTTAAATTCTTCTTTTATTTCAATTACGTGACAGGCTAAAGAAGTCAACGTTAGCTCTCCTTCCTTAGCAGGAAGAAATAAACTCCTAACATTTTCTATCGTTTTTTCCTCTTCAAGGGTTAACATGTTTGAAGTGAACGTTAAAGAGCTATTAGGCTCAGAAGAAATCACTTGGCACTCTAAGACCGCAGGATGAATCCGGAATTTCCGCCAGAAGTCCATGCCACAAATACAGGGGACAGAAAGATTAGGGACCACCCAAGTTGGCAAAATTTTAATTTTTCCGTCAAATTTGAATGGTAGATACAGTTGGCCAATCACCTCAAGCTGATCTCCATTTGCAGATTTTAGCACTGTCGAATTTCTGGGCTTACGTAATGATTTCTTTGGGAGAAGGGAATATATGTTATTATTAATTAGTGTCACATTACTACCACTATCCAAAAGGGCATTCAACTTCATGTCATAGATCATGATATTTACAAAAGGACGGTTATCATTAGGGTTGGGATAAGAAATTTCCAAAACATCCAAACTGTTATGATAATGATCATCCGTAACACGTTCCCAATACTTTGGAGTAATACAGGTGCCTTTCAATGAGTCTACGCTGTATGATTCAGCGATCGGCGGTTTTCGGTCGCTGATAGATCGTTTTTTGTACAAAACGGACAATTATTAGTGGGGTACCCACGAAAACCACAATTATCACACAATACTCCCCGAGGCAGAGGGCAGAATGATGATCGGTGTCCAAATTTACCACAGTTGAAGCAGGAATTGGAAGGAGGTCTACGATGTTTATCTATCAATGTCTCTAAGGTTGTCACTACTCTTTGAAACGATCCTGATTGAGCATTGACTGGCTGCCTACTTTGAACACTGTTCGACGAGGACGGTTGGCTAATATTGTTTACTGCACAGGACGGATCCTGTGAAAAAGATTTGTTTTTCGACTTAGCTCCTTTTTGAGTGGGCTTTCCTTGTGAACTGTCCTCGTCAACAATGTGAACCGACTTTTCTGAACCAAATACCTTATTGTACGCTGAAAAGTTTAACGCATCAACCTTTTGTCCAGCAGCAACTAGGCTTTCAAGGTCTGCAATAGGTAGAAAATTTAACTGTTTTTTATAATCAATCCTCATATTTTGTTGGATTATTTGCACTTTTTCAAATTCCGCTATTTGCATACTCATCGTCCTGAACAAACGTTCCATTTCATAGTAAAACTCATTAAATGATTCATTTTTTTGTTGCCGTCTTTGATAAATTTTCATTTTAATTAATGCATCTAAATCAGGATGCATGAATGTACGCCTTAGTTCAAAAACTAAGTGTTGCCAATTAACCAACCTTCCCGTAGTTCTCATGGTCATGTACCAGTTTAATGCTGGTCCCTTGAATAAATGAACAGCAGATTCAAATAACTCAATTTCGCCTACGTGCTCCGCAACGGAAAGTGCGTGTACGTATTCGAGAAACTCATTGAGCTTAAGCCCTTGATCTTCTCCATCGTACTTGGTCAAAGACCATTTCGAAACTGGTAGAGATTTATTTGAAGAAAAATTAGGTACTGCTGCCGAGTTCAAGCTACGGTCGGTTTCCCTCCTCCAAGAGTGAGACGGTTGGCAATGAGAATCCTCTCCGCAATGAGAACAATTTCTCCCGCTCTGAGGAACTCGTGGGGCTTGACTATTAATACCGTAGTTCGGGTAACTGGCGTCATAACCCACGAACCCTCTCACGTTCGGCAGACTACTGAATTGGTGAGCGAACGAATTGCTATTTCTTGATCGATGTACATTGTCAAGATTACTGAATATCGATTGTGTTGGCTGTTTAGGAGTAGAACAATGGGAACTTACATGAGCAGTTTGTGTCGCACAATCCCGGCGATCTTTGTATTCAGCTAATTGTTGCTCGAGATCCGCAATCCTCTCTTGTAGGGATCGTATGCAGATCAAATAGCCGGAGTTGGAATGTGTTTCATGGGGCTGGGAATGTGGAACCGTAGGACAAGGCACTTCTTCTTCTTTTTTATTCTGATCCTGACAATCATCAACACCTTGATCTTCTTCACCCCCTTCCACTTCCTCGATAACTTTTTCTATACTAGCCATCCCTGAACTTACACTTTGAAAATTTGATAATTGGAGCACTGGCTTTCTGTAAAAAAAATTTGCCGTCTTATTAACTACGTCTGTAAACACGCAGCGAAACTTGTCTGTGAGAAAGGGCCGATCGTGAAAATTACTAAGCAAAATCTGGATTCTGTTTGCGAGGTGTAAAAGACGAGATTGGCACTTGGGCAATAAGCTTTTATTCTTGTTGTCTAGGACATTGAACAATTCACTACACTTCGCGGAACAACCTTCGATTTCGTTTGTAATAGACCGCTTTAGAACGTAAACTGATCGCTGTGTTGGATTTCTCTCGAACTTTAGACGATCTCGGAGTATTCTATTTCGTCGGGTACAGTTCGGGTCGTTACTTATCTGTATCTCTCGAACCTCCAACTCGTAATTTAACTCGTCTTCGAGCAGAAAATCAACTCGAAGATCTCCCAGGTACCATTCCAAGTAGATTATTTTAGCTACTTGATACTGTAATTTAACTTCACTCATTCGGATCACACTAATTGGACTGTATTGGCAAAATAAGCATTTGAAACGTACACTATTGACCAAATCGTGAATATTGGTGTTTCATCGGTCTGTTGCTACCTGAACAATTTTTACGTACACAGATCATTTTTTTTAACGAACAATGCAAACTTCAGATGACTTTATTTTCTATTTTTAAATGGTAATTGGGAATAGGATTGGAATGAAAGGAGTTTTATAACGATTTCTCCCTCATCACTAATAAAAATCAAAGTAGTTCAATATAAGTTCAAAAATAATTCAATGTAAGCTAAATTTAACGTCGGACCCCACGTTGGGCGCCATTTGATAGTATGCTTTTCGATGGCCAAGGAACAAATCGTCACCTTAGAGAAAAGCTACTGTGGATCTCAGGGTGTATGCAAGCTAATCATTTATTTAATCTACTATATTACAATTGCCAAATTGATCGGTTGTATCTTAGAAAATCTATAATTTTGAACCTAATTCTATCTCCTAATCCTAGTTTTCCCTAATCTACTATGTACAATTTGTTTTACTTACGTAATTTTGTGTGTAATGTGTCAGTGTAGGGCCCAGATTTATGGTGCGGCCGATCTGCTACTCTCTCATCTCACGTTTCAACACGACTCTGGGTTGAGGTAGGATAAATCCACATAATTTTCAGGCGGTGTGGAGCTCTAGGAAAAGGCGTTATCCTATTCCTAATAAATCCGCAGTGACACGGCTGTCTCACTGCGATCGGAGTTCTATTAAAAGATAAAGGCAACCACGTGGAACATATTAGGGGACGGCTACTGGCACAGATTCGGGCAAGTTTGGGCGAGAGTGGTAATAATTACCTGGACTAGACTCCGTTCACAACACGCTTTATTGCACTGCGGATTCACTTTAGGAATACAAATTACACGGTTAGCTTCCTCTCGACAACGAGAACTTTATAGCTAAGGGAACACTTTAGGTGGGAACTGTTGAGGCCTCTGGTTTGCGCAAAAGTGAACGAGTCGCCCAATCAAAGATTGCCAGTAGCCTCCTTGCCGAGCAACTTCTTTATCTCCTCAACGTTGGTAGCACCATACATACGTGTCAGTTGTGCGTTGTGTAGGTCTACTGTGGTACAAACCTATGCGTTTTTTTTTTTACATTTTGAATTCAAATTTGGATATAATTTTATTTAAATTTCAATGTTTATATTTCGTTTGATTTAATGAAAATATTACAAATTATGAACAAATTTAATACAGTAGATTATTTTCTTTTTTTTTCTTTTTTTTTATGAAAATTGGCTTATTTTTGAACTTATTCCATGCTTTTGTCTTTTAATATTTACATATATTTATATTTGTAATTGAAACCCAAATCGTTGGTTACAACCCCCTACCGACGAATAAACAAACAAAGAAACAACCAAAAAAAAAAACAACATTCTTTGATAAAGAAAGAAAAAAAAAAAATAATCCCACCCAAAAAAAAAACTCCACCCACCCCCAATACTCAGTCCCCCACCCCCCCAGACACCTCCCCCCCCACACCCCAAAAAATTCCCGAGAAAAAGAAAAAAATATATATAAAACAAAGACACCCACCCGGCGCCTGTCACAAAAAAGGATAACCCCACACACACCGACAAAGAAACAAAAAAGAAGAAAAGAAAAAAAAAAGAAGGCCCGCCCACAAAGGGCGCCGCACCGCGCCGCGGCGGCCGTTTTTGACAGTTAATCCACATATTTTATGTCAAAAGCTGCCGCAACGCGCCGTTGCGCTCCCCATTGTAGCTGGGCCTTAAGAGTTCAAAAGGACGAATTTAAATGGAGTGGGAAAAGAACAACGCATTCTATGCTATGGTTGATGGCAAAGCGGTGAATGCTATCGTTGACAACCGTAAAACCCACGTCTGTCCTTTGTGTGTTTCTAATGCTGATCTTAAAGTTGTGGTCTGCCTTTTTCCAATCGCGCTTGAATGTGGTAGAGTGGCTGATTCATGTTGCGCCACAGAAAAAGGTCGGTATAAGGCCTTTACTCGAGATAAATGCACCATTTTTTATCCGTGGGTAAAAATTGATGAAAATCTGGGTATAACTAGTTTGGAGTGAATTGTTTACAAATTGTTTAAATTGTTTATATTTCATAACAATAGGTTCAGTGGTTATTGAGGTGTCATCGAAACAAGAAGAAAATCGCCGGAGAATGTTGCGCGCTGTCATGGAAAATCCGACTCCACCAAACCCCCCCCCCACCCCCCCCCCCAACCTTTGCCAACCCCCCCAGCCCCCCAACCACCCGGGGTTCTCCCAACACGAGTTGATTTCCGGAAGACATAAGGAAGAAGAAAGTGGACAAATTCTACAAAATAAGAAGAATGATTAGTAATTTCCATTTAATTCCAACTACCTTTATTGCTTATCTTGACAGATACGCGTATTTCGTCTACAATGTGCAGACTTATTCAGTGTCGTGTACTAATACTCGACTGAAAGAAAACCTTCGCCACCTGCCGTATTTATCCTATTTTCTAAATACAAACACTTGTACCTACAGCTAACATTTCTTGTACCTAACCTATCCTGAGTCCAAAACAAATATCATGCTTGATATCTACCTCGCCTTTTCTTTATACCCAACCTGATTATACCGTAGCAGCGGGTGTTCCACTGCGTTGGTTTTGATGTCGTTTGGGTATTAAGTTAAAGAGCCATGTGTACCCGTTACCTTGGTCTTTGTTTAGTAGATTTGTGTTTTGTTGTTTGTTAATTTCTAAGCTTTCTGCGACGTCTAATTTCCAGGGTGTAGAGGTAGTCCGTAAGATTGTGATGTCATTCGTCGTTATGTCGTGATTTTCCGTAAAGATGTGTTCTGCAACTGTCGATTTGAAGTTATGTGAAATTCCTTTGTCAGTCTGTTTGACAGCCTTAGTCACCTCCGCTAGATGCTCTTTGAACCTTGTTGCCAAGGTTCTCTTTGTTTGACCTACATACATTTTGCTGCAGTGTTTACACTTAATTTTGTATACCCCTGCTCTGCCCAATACATCTATTGAATCTTTGGTGGAGCCTAACGACGATGCCAATTGGTTGTTCCTGCTAGAGAAAACTAAGTCCAAGCCAAATTCCCTAAGTTGAGTTTTTAGCTTTTGTGTAATATCTTTATCGAAGGGGACAGACACACGTTTCAGGGGTTCAGGTGAATCGGAAAGGGTTGTTTGTGATTTCCTATGAAGAAGTTTTTCCTTTTTTTGGATGATAGCTTGAATTGTCCTCTTTTCGTAACCATTGAGTCTAGCTGTTTCGAAGATATATGCTAATTCTTTGGCTTTTCCGGTTTTATTGAGGGGAAGGGTCAACATTCGGTGGATCATGTGGTGGAAAGTGGCCATTTTATGTTGAAAAGAGTGGTTTGAAGTGTAAGGGATGACTCTTTGGGTGTTTGTGGGTTTTCTGAAAATTTCAAACTCTAAAGACGATGATGACAATGATTCTCTAACTACCAGAAGGTCGAGGAATGCAAGTTTCCCATCCTTTTCTATTTCATAAGTGAACTTGATGTCTTTATGGAGATTGTTGATTGCTTGAAGAATTAAGGGGAGATCATCTTGTTTAACTACGGCAAAGATGTCGTCGACGTATCTCCACCAGCGAGTTGGAAGTAATCCTTCCGTTTGAAGAATGGTTTCTAGATTTGCCATAAACAGTTCACAGAGGAATGGCGATAGAGGGTTTCCCATGGGGGCTCCTTTTAGTTGTTTATAGAAAGAACCTCTGAAAGTGAAGTAGTTCCAAGGATTTCCAGAGCAATTCCCAACAAGCTCAGTTCGTAACTTTCAGGAATTCATACAACATCTTCTTTCATCAGGTCATATAAATGAAAATGAAGTAATGGTATCTTTCGACGTCACCGCCCTTTTCCCTAGCGTACCAATCAAGGACGCGATTAACCTTCTAGAAGATTGGCTTTTAAAACAAGGAGATGATACAGCATGGAAGCAAAAGGTGCGAATGTACCTTAAGCTCACCCGACTTTGCATGGAAGAGAACTACTTCACTTTCAGAGGTTCTTTCTATAAACAACTAAAAGGAGCCCCCATGGGAAACCCTCTATCCCCATTCCTCTGTGAACTGTTTATGGCAAATCTAGAAACCATTCTTCAAACGGAAGGATTACTTCCAACTCGCTGGTGGAGATACGTCGACGACATCTTTGCCGTAGTTAAACAAGATGATCTCCCCTTAATTCTTCAAGCAATCAACAATCTCCATAAAGACATCAAGTTCACTTATGAAATAGAAAAGGATGGGAAACTTGCATTCCTCGACCTTCTGGTAGTTAGAGAATCATTGTCATCATCGTCTTTAGAGTTTGAAATTTTCAGAAAACCCACAAACACCCAAAGAGTCATCCCTTACACTTCAAACCACTCTTTTCAACATAAAATGGCCACTTTCCACCACATGATCCACCGAATGTTGACCCTTCCCCTCAATAAAACCGGAAAAGCCAAAGAATTAGCATATATCTTCGAAACAGCTAGACTCAATGGTTACGAAAAGAGGACAATTCAAGCTATCATCCAAAAAAAGGAAAAACTTCTTCATAGGAAATCACAAACAACCCTTTCCGATTCACCTGAACCCCTGAAACGTGTGTCTGTCCCCTTCGATAAAGATATTACACAAAAGCTAAAAACTCAACTTAGGGAATTTGGCTTGGACTTAGTTTTCTCTAGCAGGAACAACCAATTGGCATCGTCGTTAGGCTCCACCAAAGATTCAATAGATGTATTGGGCAGAGCAGGGGTATACAAAATTAAGTGTAAACACTGCAGCAAAATGTATGTAGGTCAAACAAAGAGAACCTTGGCAACAAGGTTCAAAGAGCATCTAGCGGAGGTGACTAAGGCTGTCAAACAGACTGACAAAGGAATTTCACATAACTTCAAATCGACAGTTGCAGAACACATCTTTACGGAAAATCACGACATAACGACGAATGACATCACAATCTTACGGACTACCTCTACACCCTGGAAATTAGACGTCGCAGAAAGCTTAGAAATTAACAAACAACAAAACACAAATCTACTAAACAAAGACCAAGGTAACGGGTACACATGGCTCTTTAACTTAATACCCAAACGACATCAAAACCAACGCAGTGGAACACCCGCTGCTACGGTATAATCAGGTTGGGTATAAAGAAAAGGCGAGGTAGATATCAAGCATGATATTTGTTTTGGACTCAGGATAGGTTAGGTACAAGAAATGTTAGCTGTAGGTACAAGTGTTTGTATTTAGAAAATAGGATAAATACGGCAGGTGGCGAAGGTTTTCTTTCAGTCGAGTATTAGTACACGACACTGAAGAAGTCTGCACATTGTAGACGAAATACGCGTATCTGTCAAGATAAGCAATAAAGGTAGTTGGAATTAAATGGAAATTACTAATCATTCTTCTTATTTTCTAGTTACACACCAGCCCCCGCCCCCCCCCCCCCCCCCCCCCCGCCTTCCCCCCCCCGGGTCCCCCCCCCAGCCCCCGGAAGGAGTCAAGCCGCTCTTCTTTCGCTCCGGACTGGCCGTGAACGGGGAAATTTATAGTACGAAATGCCTGCAGGAAGTTGCGTCGTTCATCAACAAATCCCATAAGGGCGAAGACGCGGTGTTCTGTTGATAAAACTACATTGAAAACTGTTTTGGCAAAAAACACCTCTCTATGCTTCTTTAAAGCCATTATTGGTACAAAGTGGCCCAATCTTCTGACGGTTGTGAAAACAAGTTGATAAACCTCCTATTTAATTTTATGGTGAATTTTGGCATGAGAAGCGCTCATTAATATCCAGAAAATTAATGGAATTTAATAAGGCTATCTACAAGAATGCCGAAATTTCCACATTAAATTTATTTCTTATGTTTAAAGCAAAAGCAAATTTATCTTCGCAATGACTACTATAAAACTATTTGGTCATTTAGTGACTTCGCTCTATGCCAATTTGCCGTTTAATGCATTTACTGGAGGCAAATTGGTTTTCAAATTATTTTTCAACTAACCATAATAAGACAATATGAATCAGTCCGAAAACGGTATTTCAAAACAGCATTGCCATAAGGTTGAAATAAATCTTTCATATGAGGAAAAAAAAATTTGGAAAAAAAGGTTTTAAGATCGTTGTAAACAAGCTGTGTAGGTTCTCATAGACTAAAATATGAAACCTATTGGCACCTCTTGATGCCTTAATAAAACAAAATAGATAGTGGCTTTCATAAAACTTTAATAAAAATGGTATCCATTTTTTTTTTTAATGCAAACCTTAGCACTGGACTGTTTTAATTGAACCGTTTGATCAAGGTTGCATTGTGGTAAATGTTTCATCATGTCCCTGTATGAAGGGCCAAAAACGTATTGTGGGGCCGTAAGCAGATACACTTAGGTGCAACCCAGAGCTACAGGGGTCTAAAGAGAATCTTCTTCGAGAAAGAAGTTCGCAGAAACCACAACAAAACCGAGCCCCCGCCTAGTAAAAATTCCCACTAGATGGGGATGGGGAGAAGAGCCCGCCCTTTATTCACGAAATGTTAACAACAGGAAGTTCTTACTAAGCCGCCGGATGCCAGGACGCTGTTTGAGCCGCACCTCCTTTGTGGACAGACGCTCGGCACGCACCTCCTCAATCTAGCTGAAGTCAGAAGGACAACAGTGCCCAGGCTACACTACCAGCTAAGTACGCAACCCTTAGCTGGCGGTCTTTGTCATCTCTTGACCCGTGGAAGCATATGGTAGGAATTTGTGAGGACCAGAGCTATGTTGCGGTGACGCACGCTTCATCACAGTTGTCGACTCACCATTTTGCAGCCCTGGAAACGCATGATAGAATAGTGAGCAAAAAATAGAAACATAGAATTTTTGAAAAACTTGAATTCAAAAAGTTAAATATATACTTCGCCAACGCAATGTGAAAATATATAAAATCGAGGAGGCTCTTTGGTCCCAAGTGCATGAAAACCACGAAAAACCAATGTAATCGAAAAATAAAAATCGCAGTTAATGTGCATTTCCATATTCTTTTAAGAAGCATATTTGGTTACTTTTCATTTTCGTATTTTATTGATAGAATTCGCTAAGTGGTTCAAAAGAAATGATTTTTTGTAAAAAATATCTGCGAGATCTTTAAAGTCAGCCCTTTGCACCACCCGGGGTGTGCAGGACCATTTAAAAAATATTCAATTATATGCCTAGTAATGCATTCTAGATAGCCACGCGTAATAAATAAAGTGTTCACATAGAAACATGAACAATGATTTCACACACAATACCGTAGTTCAAATTTCAGGGACTCATTTTTTCCTATGTTCTCAATGGCAAACATACTTTTCGGATAAAAACTATTAAAGGATCTATAAAAAAAGGAAATCGTTTCAAAAAAATGCATTTATGACCTATAAAATTCTTGCCAATATCCATAAAAAAAATGGAAATGACGTATAAAATTTATCGATGTAATCCATAGTTTATCAAGAATTTAGCAATAAAAAGTCAAAAATGTACCATTATATTTCTATGGAATGATCGATAAAATTGTACGGAAAAAACATGATCGATAAAATTGTACGGATGTAAACATGTTACAAATGATCCATAAGTGGTTCAATGGCGTTCTTTAAACTTGCAACATTGCAACCTATAAATAAATAAAAAATAACAATAAATAATTGATACCTATAATTTAAAGTGCACAAAGTTGGTTTGCTATGGATCATTTTAAGAAGTTCATGGTCCAATATTCAAACCTACAATGGATCATTGGTAATTTATGCATGAAACAATTTCTAAATTTTATGGATCATTATTGAACCTTTTATGGGCCATTTACTATATGTTTACGGGTAATCCGTACAACTTTATCGATCATTCACCGAATATCTAACGGTACATT
Source organism: Aedes koreicus (assembly GCA_024533555.2). Lineage (NCBI taxonomy): Eukaryota > Metazoa > Arthropoda > Insecta > Diptera > Culicidae > Aedes > Aedes koreicus. Next base: position 48,898 of record JAHHFK020005077.1, on the reverse strand, counting down.
TTTGACATTTTATTGTTAAATTTTATATAGAGTATGGATCACATTGATGTTTTTTATGGATCATTTTCATTTCTTGTGGATTTTCATCGAAGCTTTATGGGGCATAAATACGTTTTTTATGGAAAGCTTTTCAATTTTTTGTGGATCATTGCTTCAATTTTAAAGGAGCGAATATAGGGCTGCCGTTCCCAACTATGGCCTTATTTCTTCATTAGATAGTAAAATGTGTGTATTGCTATGTGATTATATGTTTTTCAAATGACTTATCCAACTTATGACACTTATGACTTATGACAACATTGAAATTGACTGGCCGATCTACCGTAAATGGAAAACGTTCAGGTGTTTTAAAGTAGTTTAATTATAATTTGTTTGTGAAATTGTGTGTTAACTATTACAAATAGTCACAATGGAATTCCTTAAGAAATAATAGGAATAAATTTTACGAAGATTGTTTCTAACAATAAATCTAAATGGTGAGACGAAGTTGCATACACAGACACGAATATAGTGCTTATAGACCGAAAGTAAGTTGTTTAACTTTTCGTAGTTCAGAACAGCAAACGTCTTATTGAGCTTATCTAAGCCAACGTTTTACTAGTTAAGTTGTAATTAAAAATATAATTCGCCGATGCATATAACGCTGAGTCATGGGACACATACCCTATCTATTTGGATTGCCGCTTTGACACACAATCCGTAGGAAAAGGTTTTTACCTTATCAACGATTTCGCGTTTCTGAGGCTTGGATTGAAAGTTCTTTTCCTTAGCAATTTTAATACCTCTCTTTCTTATCAAGGTTAAAATCTGTTCGCTAAAAAAATCTTTATACAAGGCGCGTGAAAAATGTTTGCAGTAAATTTTAAACAGTAATTTCTCATGCCTTGGCAGGTAGCTTTTCGAATCGTCCGATCCACTTCTTAACATCTTGCTGTGAGGTACAAGGTGGTTACATACCGATTGCCTGTCAATATTTCAAATTTGGAAGACGTCTGTATTGAGTTATCTCAAAGTATTCCGCTCACTATATAACACAACATTGCGATTTGTTGAACGGATTGAGAATAATGAAATCATTGGGTATAGGACCAAGTCTCCCCCGGTTGGTACAAAACCGATGAGCTTAAATCAATAGAAGATAATGTTGCAAGAAGGCACGAAAAGCTTCTACAGAATCTAATTTCACCAAATCCTTCAATAGTAGTTTTAGTTAGATTATAATAGATTGATCTTTAGAACGATCAACTTGCTTTATGCAAATATTAGATCTAGTAGCAAAATAGTTTGTACAATGTAGTTGTATAATACAAATTGAAAGTTTTCAGAACAGACTTTTCCATGAAGTTTGAATCAGTAACAGTGTATTATTATTATTATTTTTAACGGGAAGCAAAAGCAATGTGGCACGGCGCTCCATCCTGCTGTAGGACAACGTTTTGGTCCTCGGAGATGTTGGCTTCACCCAGGGAAGCACTTGGTCCTTTAAAATACCGATATACACTTCGGTATTGATTTTAACTCTAGCATCAATGAAAACAGGCGGCATTTTCAAACCGTTGGACGCCACCAAGCCAAACATCATGACACCAGCCGGATGTTTGGTTGAAATTTGAATTTCACTTTTTCCGGAACGTTCTCCATTTTCTGCGGTTAAATGAACTGGTCCTTGCGGCTGTTGGCCACAGCATAGATGCTGAAAAGCTTATCGTCGGAGAACAGGATTATCATTTTTTCCTTCTTCAACAAGGAAAGCAATCTCTTGGAACGAGTCACTCGTAGTTCCTTGACCCGGTCCGTAATCAAGTGGCGTTTCACTCTGGCTCTGGAAGATGCATGCAGGTCTTCTTTGATGATTCTCCGCATGGATTTCTCCGAAATATTGGCTTCGTTTGCAAATTTTCTTATGGAACGCACCGGGTTGCGAGCAATTTTTGCTCGGACCGATTTGATCACGTTCGGCGTGCGTGCAAAGCGCGGATGTCCGCTTCCCGGCTTCCGCTGCTTAGGACCATCCTGCAGGGACTTTTTTATGCGGTAAAATATTTCCAAATGGCACCCTACCACCTTGGCAATCTCTTTCGGCTTCTTCTGGGCGAGCAACAAACTGGTGATCACTTCTTTCGCGAACATTTTGACGAATTTGCCATAAAACAAATAGAATGTTTGAATGCAGCACTTGAAAGTAAACATAAACAAATACACTTTCGACAGAAATTAGTCACTAGCTACACGAATTAACCCAATACTCAAGTTTGAACACTTTCGCATTATTTTCTGCCGCACCCTGTACACGGACGAGCTGGACGACGAAAGTTACTTTCCGCTCTCGAAGACCCACATTCCAGGAAATGACAGCTAAAATTCCAGCGACAAATCGGCAACACCCCCCGAAGTAAAATATAAGTTTAAGCATAAATTTGAAAGAATAGTTATGCTGTACATCACCATATCAGACAGAGGGATTTCAAAGCCGAGGTTCAAGCCGAGGTTCAAGCCGAGCGACGCTGCAGTATCTTGAGCAGAAAAAGATACCGTACGTGCCGAAAATAAGGAACCCGACCAGCTTGCCCCAGTGCCGTCCCATTGAGGATATGGTTTCAAAGTTCCATTGAAACTCGTACATTAAAATTTGATGTATTTTCTAGGAAAGTTTCGAGACAAATTTTTAGTTTATGATAAAGTTTATTTTGGCTGGCGTCGGTGGTGTAGTGGTAAGCGGGGCTGCTACTTGACACCCCAATGGGTCTGGGTTCAATCCCAGTCGACGTCGGTGGTTTTTATGAGGCGAAAAAAACTGGTCACGTCTTCCTTCGGAAGGGAAGTAAAGCCGTTGGTCCCGGCTCATATTCATGAGTCGTTAGGTAGGGTCCAGATGGTGGAGTCGTCTTCCTGGCGTCGGTGATTGTCACCATGTGAGGAAATAGGCCGACGTAAAATAAAAGTAAAAAAAAATAAAGTTGATTTAAAAAATTCTTAATTCATCAATTATTGGACTTGCTTGACAGCCGAATAATTTTTTGGCAAAATTGTAAACTACCGTGCTTCTTTTACCTATCCAGCAAGTTTTTAGTTGACTATCTGCGCCTAGCTCCAGAAAGGGGCTATCCCAAGTAACATTGCTAACACCATCCTGCTTTATTAGGTTTTATTAAAGTTTTATGAGGGCAAATGGAAATCAATTTTGTATTATTGTGGCACCAAGAGGTGTCAATAATACAAAATTGATTTCCATTGGTTTCATATTTTAGTCAGGTTTATGAGAACCGTACATAGCTTGTTTATAACGATCTTAAAACCTTATTACTCAAATTCCTTTTACTCCTTTCAAAGGTTTTATTTCGACTTTATGAACTCGTAAAATGCTGTATTGAAATGCCGTTTTGGGACTCATTGATTTTATCTTATTATGGTCAGTTGAAAAAGCATTTTAAAACCATTTTGCCTCCAGTAAATGCATTAAAGCGCAAACTGGCATTGAAAGCAGTCACCATAAAACCAAATAGTTTTATAATAGTCATTGCGAAGAAAAATTGGCTCTATGGCAAAACTGAGATTTTTTTCCATTCGCCATATGGTAATATAAGAAATAATTGAAATGTGGAAAAATAAATGCATCTTATTTTCAATGGTATGCAAAAAAACTGTAGATCGGAGAATAATTTCGGTATTCTTTTAGATAATCGCATGCAATTCCAAGCACCTTTCAAGAAATAAATGATTAATTTATCGAATATATTTGTTTTAATTTGATTTGTGTTGTTGTAAATTTGCATAATTTCCGAGCCGCATTAATTTTTGGCTTTTATCGTGCCAATATTCACCATAACAATAATTGCGTTTATAATTTGGAGCATAATGCGCTGTAGAAAACACAATCAAACAAAATTTCACGCAACACTAGACCTTTTTTTTACTGTTAAATGAATCAGAAGAGCAAAGAATCGAACAAAGCAGAACAACAAAAACCAACCTCGATTTCATAGTGAAGTTTTACAGTTGTGGCCATTTGGCCACATTCTGGTTTTAATGGCAGCCAATAGGTTTTATGAAGGTTCTCAAGTGGTCATAACATCTTTCACTAGAACATTTTCAAACTCTTTATGTTCTTATAAAGGTTTTATTAACTTGTTTTCACAACCGTCTATAGAGTGGGCCATTTTGTACAAATTTCGGCTTTAAAGAAGCATAGAGGAGGCGTTGGTAGACAAAACAGTTTTGAATGTAGTTTTATCAACAAAGCCGGGAGGAGTGCTATACGGCTGGAATAAAACTAAAATTGTTACTTGGGATACGAACCAAGGCCGCCTTGACCAACATTTATTAACTTCAATACGTAGTCCCTTCCAAACGATAATCATTAACCTCGAGCCAGCCACGAGTAATTGGTGCCCCACTTTCTAACACCATAAAGCAAATTACACTAGTCGGCAAAATCGGAACTTTTTTCGCTCCTGTCGGCATTTCTGGTTGGATTTTATAGATTTTGCTACGCTAAATCCAAATATGGGCTCAGAAATGCTGTAACACGTCCAGTTTTTGAGAAAAATGTGATTTAAACTCACAAAAACACGGACTTCCGCAGTAATATGATCTACCTAAGCAAAAACCAGAATATTGGCTCTGCCCTTTGCAAGTTGGACATGGATTTTATGGAATGGACCTCCTTGAATCCATTCGTGAACACAGATTTTTCGCAACACGTAAGATTGATGAAAAAAACCGGGTTTTCATTCACAAAATTACGAATTTTCATAAAAATCAAGATTTTCTATTTTGAAAACATGAATTTCAGCTCCACCCTTTGAATGTTGGGCTTGTATTTTATGAAATGGACCTCCCTGAATTCATTCGTGAACACGGATTTTTCGTAACACGTAAGGTTGATGTAAAAACCGGGTTTACATTCACAAATTTACGAGTTTTCATGAAAATCAAGACCCGTCCATTAATTACGTCGCTCAAAAATACAGATTTTTAACCCCCTCCTTTCTTTATCACATTTTTTGTATGGATTTATGAAAAATTTTGTATGCATCGTCACTTTTTAAACCCCCCCCCCTCCCCCTCAAAGCATAACGTATTTATAACGATCCCTTTGACTGTGCCTCTTTGAGTATATTAGTATATTGATGTTCTTCTTACAGCAGTTTGGGAACTGAAGACCTTCAAAGTTCATTCATTAATTCAAAAGTCAGCTCCACAGAGCCCTTCAGAAACGCCTCATTAAATACTCTATTCAGCAGTACCGTATTTTTAAGTTAGGATAGGAGTGAGCAGGACAGCATTAAAACACGCAAACACTCAAAAAACAAAAGAATAGACAGAGACAAAAGACTCTGTGTTAGTCACTATTGCTCGAGAGGTATGTTAAAAAAGAAAGCAAGAATCCTGAAGCACGTAGCTTAATGCGGCATTTTATAGAGCTTTTTGACGTTTAATTTGCGCACACTACTGCAAGATTTGAATCGAAGCAGTGCGAGTGAGAAGTCAACGAAGTTGTGGAAAACCAAACCGTGCATTAATCCCCGCATGTTAGACAAAGAAAGACGATTAAATGTCGAAAAGGTCATTTTTGCTTCATTCAAAGCTAGCTATTTGAGTGTTACGGACGCGTTTTTTTATTTTTGTAAAAATGTCGCGAATTTGTCTGAACGATCCGCAAAAAATTTGTTGCATTTGTGGAGACGTGATATTGAAGGAACAGAGAAAGGGGTTTACACCTTTGTTGGAGACAGCATATCAGCTGTATTTTGACAAGGAGCTTCCAAATCGTGAGTTTCCATGGGTTCCAACATACTCCTGTTGCTCATGCTACCGAACATTGAAAATTAGTAATTTTGTGAATGAAAACCCGGTTTATTTAATCAATCTTACGTGTTATGAAAAATCTGTGTTCACGAATGGATTCAGGGAGGTCCATTCCATAAAATTCAAGTCCAACTTGCAAAGGGCAGAGCCGATATTCTGGTTGTTGATGAGGTAGATCATATTACTACGGAAATACGTGTTTTTGTGAATTTTAATCACATTTTTCTCAAAAACTGGACGTGTTACAGCATTTCTGAGCCCACATTTGAATTCAGCGTGGCGAAATCTATAAAATTCAACATATATACTTGAAGGGAGTGAAACACTGCCGACTAGTGTTATTGTCAATTACCATTTTTGAATATCGGCTCCGCAAAGTGTTACACACGTCTGAGCCTCATAAATAAACGAATTAATTAAAAAAAAACTAAGATCTTCTTCTTGACGAATGGAACTTGTTAAAATGCGAAGTGCTGACCTCTAGTACAGAGTACAGAATTGAGGAGTATTGGAACCAATTTTTTACTAAGGTGAATAAGGTAGTGAAAACAGCTTTAACTGCATCACTTGACAAGATATGTCAGAAGTAATTCTGACACAGGCCATGCTAGAAGGCGTTTCGACCGTGTGTATAGACCAGGTCGTGGAGAAAAAAAGTCGCTTGATTACAGGCTTCTTTACGAAAAAAAATCCCGAAGAGTGACAACGCGCCGCAGTATTACTCATTTTTGCAAACGGGGGTGTCCACTTAGTTCATTTTTACTTATACAACAAATTTTAAAAAAATACTAAAATTTGGAAATCACGTTTTAGTTGCTTCTTGGTCAGTATTTTTATTATTTTAGTCACTAAAGTCGCCATTATTTATCCACAAATCCGCTTCCCGCCCTAATAATTCAAACTGAGCTTATTGGATACCAGGATTTTAAATTTGCTCGTTTTATTGGTTAGGGATTATTTCCAACTCGAAAAATTTGCGTTACTGCCCCACAACTATCCATAAAATAGATTATTTCAATTAAACCTCATTTGGTATGAAATTCACCACAACTGTCTGAAGTTGCATCGATTTTATCTGCCGAATCGAGATCAACCTATCATTAACCAGTGATGGACGCATACGAAAACCAACCGCGCTCGCGAGTTACACCATGCTTTTATTAATTTTAAAAGCATCAACGCAAAGCCCACATTCAAATCAGTGCCACCAAGCTGGAATTATCGCCCATTCCAACGATTCCAACCTGCCACAATAAATCCATTACGCCGAACGATGTGCTCCACCAAGATATTGTGTATGTGGTAGATTCGATGCACCTGATGATCGTGGATCGAAAATTGAAACAAAACAAATATTACGTATCAACAGCCGGTATGGGTCAAGTGGCGTTTGCGGTCGTGGTGGAGCGGAGTCAATAATATGCTGATTCTTAATTAAAGCGAACGCAGCTAATCGGCAGCCATAACCAAGTTGTTCGATGATTGAGAGCTCGTGTGTCATCAAGTTGAGTCCCGCCGGTCGTACAACAAGGTGTGCTGATGAGAGCGATAAATGGTAACTGTCGTGTTGTGTGTGGTTTATGACGAAGTGATTACTCACTTGGCGGGAATGCGATTCGTGTGAATTTTAAATGAGTTGTCCCAGAGATGCTAGGAAATTGGATTTCTGCACAAAACTCTTAATTCGACATTCCGAAGCGAAGCTGGTGACGCCACCACAGAAAACTCTAATCGAGCAAAACATCAAAGTGTACTCGCTGACTGGTCCCAGTGGGAAATTAGTCTTCCGTGGAAGCCACAAAAGGTTCTTGCATACGTTTACTTTTTAAAATTCTAAGCATAGTTTCGAGTCGAGCTGTTTTATACTTCAACCGAGACGTGATTGGATTGTAGGAAAAGCTCACTCGCTACCGACGATGAATGGTCTGTTTACAGCTTTTTCCTACTTCGAGCCAGATAGCCGTCGTTGTTCTTTGCTCGTCGATTGTGTACGAATTTTCTGCAACGTAACAGGATCCCCTTCATATCGAGAACTATACTTTTCCTGTACACGGCACACTTACCCGGCAGTCGGTGAGTATGTAGCAGCCAAAATCAATGAGGCAAAGTCAATTTTGTCGAAATAAATTAGAGATTTGCTTATACAAGCGTTTCGTGATTGAAAGTGGAGCTTCTCTCTGAATTGGGTGGGGCAAAACCGGTCGGTTGGTGGGGTCTATTATGCGCTTCTGGAACGTGTTGAGCGTTCCCGAATGTGTTCACTCCTCGTAGCAAAGAAGGGGCCCTGAACCTTCCTCTGGGATGGCTCGACGCTCGAATTGGAATGCTTAGCACCATCACCAGTTGCTTCATAATCTAATTTCGGGCGATCTATGACAAGCAGCACAGCAGCTGCTCACATTTTGAAGACCAGCTCTTTAAGATTCAATAAGCTAGCAATTTGGATTGTTGGTTGTTGACTTTGTTGTTCGGACTTGGGTTCGTGAGGCTCCGAATATAGCGGGCATTACTTCACAACAACCCGTTAGATTACGGTGAATCAGCGAAATAATTGATCATTAAAGTCGTGACTTACGGACCGGTCCATTTGGCGAATAACATTTCCGCACTGTCAGCTTCAGCTTCATCATGCTGGGAACTTCTCAGCGCAGCATCGCGCAAAGTGCTGAATCAACAATTCGAAAGCGCTGTCGCTGTAGTTTTTCAGCACTTTATCATGATCCGCGATGTCAATCGACTGAAGCACCAAAGGCGGGGGTTGCCGGTTGGCAAACTTTTCAATTATTTTACAATTTATAATCTTTTTCATGACATTGTGCATTCTGGATGGATGTTTTTAATTCGAAATGATATGCATAGCAATCGGAAAACGACATCGGCAGTGCGCGGCTGTGGGGTGAGATTATAATTTTAAATAACAACTTGTTTATCTGCGCCGATGATGAATGCCTACAGGTGGAACGATGCACATGTCACAAAGCAAACTGCACTGGTGATGGGCAACAACGTGATTCAGGTGTCGGAACAAACCACCTGACAACTATTTGGAAAGCTACAATTCACGTTCCCTGCATGTAATTGACATTCAATACAATTGCAGCAATTAAATTAATGGTGGCTAGTGAGGCCGGTAGATCGGAAAAGAAACAGTACGGAACCGGGAATTTGGGTTTACTGGTGAAAATTTGAAAAAAGCGTTTAAGTTTTTGAATTTTTATGTATTTTTGTTTCTAATTTAACCCTCGGATCGGTTTTTTCTACCATGGTTTTTCTCTCTGTTTAGAAGTATTTCAAAGACAGAAAATTTATCTTCAAACTATGCCGTATCCTGTCAGTTTGAACGTCATTTTCTCTTGCATAACCTTAGATTAACTTCTGGTGCATTTTGTAGTACTGAGAGTAGCTCTAGCATCCTCCTTTCTTGACTAAGAAAGGTTTCAAACTTCTATCAGAACATGCTTCTTTCCCGAGAAATACACATTTTGTGTTTTAAATACCTAGATGATTCTCATGTTTGATTGAAATTTGTGTTTCATTTGTATGAGAGTCCCCCTTTCCAGAGGGGGGAGGGGTCCTGAACCTTCGTACAAACATTGTCTTCAAAAACACCCTCATGCCAAATTTGGTTCCATTTGCTCGAGTTCTCGTAGTTCTCGAATTATGCAGAAATTTGTGCTTCATTAGTATGAGAGCCCCCTCGCTTCCAGAGGGGGGGGGGGGGGGGGGGTCTTGAACCGCCATAGAAAAAAATCCTGCCAACAAAATCTGCACATGCCAAATTCAATTCCCTTTTGCTTGATTAGTTCTCGAGTTATGCAAAAAGTCGTGTTTCATTTGTATGGGATCCCTCCTCACAAAACATTATTAAATTGACATTATTTCATGCATTCATAAGCTTTTTGAACCAATTGTTAATGAAAAGTTGTTCTATCAAATCAAAAACAGGATTACTAACAATCAACATGGGTTCTACAAAGGACGTTCAACTTAATTTACTAGAATTCGTTAACTACAAGTTGATTGCAATGGATAATGGAAAACACGTAGAAGCTCTCTATACAGATTTTAGTAAGGCATTTGATCGGATTGACATTCCCATGCTACTATTCAAATTACGAAAACTGGGAATTGAGCCAGGTCTTCTCAAATGGCTCAAATGTTACCTAACTAATCGACGATAAATAGTAAGATTTAAAGGAAAGAAATAAAATCCTACTCAAGTCACCTCAGGTGTCCCCCAAGGATCCCATTTAGGCCTTCTTTTGTTTATTCTTTTCGTAAACGACATTTCATTCATTCTTAAAAATGTTAAACTCCTAATGTATGCCGAAGATATAAAGCTATTTCTAGAAATAAGAAACAAAGAAGATTACAAGATAATACAGGAAGAAATACATATTTTCTATATTTGGTGTAACAAAAGCCTTTTACAATTAAATGTTCAAAAATGTAATGCTATAGCATTTAGCAGAAAACAAGACACACCTGACATAAGGATCACTCTAGGAAATCAGTCTGTAGGAAAGTGCCTAAAAAATCGTGATTTAGGAGTTATGGTGGATTCTAAGCTAACATTCATTGACCATTATAATACAATAATTAACAGAGCCAATAACATGTTGGCATTTATAAAACGCCTTAGTCATAGTTTTTACGATCCTTACACAATTAAAACATTAAACATTGCCTATGTGAGGTCAACACTGGAATATTCCCAAGCAACACTCAAGTTTTATAACGGTTGGAAATACTGTTATATTACTAGATTTGGTTATAAAGAAGTTTACTCAACACAAAAGCATTAAGATGTGTTACTCGGGTTGTAGTGTAGTCTGTTCACCTCTTTCAGCCATCCATGAAGAGTGAATAGAGCATAGGCGTAGCCAGTGGGGGGGTTGATTTTATTTTTTGAATTTTATTATTTGTTTCAATATTTTATTATTTATTTTTTATCTCTAGCAGGTTGCAAGGTAACTTGTTGCAATACAGTTGATGTTACTCCAATACTACTCAATTAAGTCACAATCAAGTCATTGTAACCAAATATGACGATTTTGTGTTGCTTAGAATGTTTGTCAGGATGCTCCTTTGCCTAAATGAAAAAGCCAAGCTACGCGAAGTTGCCTCGATTTTGTAACAAGTTGTAGCAACAAAGCGTCAAAAATGGACATCAATGAGAAAATAGTTATAATTATATAAAAGTTTTTAAATATTAACGACTAACAATTTTATTACAATCTTTTTCCTTTAACCAAGATCCCAACCTTTCTAGCCTAAAGTATCTAAAAACCCCAAGCTGTATACAACAGTCAAAAATGGTTTCAGCAGCTCTATTGTGACATAATTGAGTCACAGAGCAGTCACCTTTACTGGGTTGAAACATGTATGCTACTAGGGAAATATCTCTTAATCTGTAATGTTAGCTATTAGATAAGCATTGATTGATTTTTTTCGCCGCTAGCTGAAAGTTGAAGAAGTCATGCTCAGTTAAATTTTCAGTTCTTGGTTAATCAAAAATGCTATAGCTTTCAGAAGCCAAATAATACTAGATTAAGAAACACAGTTGATAGTTAGAAAGAGTATCAACGAAAAATATTTATTTGAACTATTCATGCTATGGGTCAAACCGATCAATGTTACCCCGCTTACCCCGTTTTAGGATACAGTAGTTTCGTATTATTGAGAATATATGTTGATCATATCTTACAGTTTAATTCAGCGTGTGAGAAAGTAGATCAGCAAGCTAGTCAGAGCGAGAATTTGCAGTTGTCTTATCGTATTCAAAGAATTTATCCGTTTTTATGAGCATGAGCAGAATAATGAGCATGATTGACCGCCCGAAGTTCTTATTCCGTTACTGCCAGTTCAGCTGTTATTACACAGAAGATCAACAGATGATGCAAACATGCGCGATGTGTAAAACTGGTGATCCCAAACTAAGGCAATACCGGCGCTGGCCTCGCCCGAATGCCGGTCAAATAAGGAAGAGGGTAGGAATTTGTTAACGTTTATTTGAACGTTTTATTGGAAGCCGAGACCACCGCCGCACTTCCACGAGACATCACCGGGATGTTAGATAACAAGATTGGCTGGCAGCAGGGTTCGTTTTGGTGAACGATAAGCTGAATTCACGCTTCGTTTAGTAAAATATTTAAATATTAGTTTCGATTTCTGATTTGAACCGATTTATACCAACAGTAAGGATGCTATTGGGGCCACACACAAAGTGTAATGGTGGTTTTTCATTGAAAAAAAACAAGGTGATTTTTTAAAATGCTGGAAATCCGATTTGATCCGAGTTAAACCAATAATAAGGATGCCATTGGAACCACTCACAAAGTGTGATGGTGGTTCTCCGTTAGGAAAACGAGGTTAATTTTATTAACGCTTGAGAGATGCTTTGTTGTTTTCTTACTGTGCTCACTCGATCACTCGTTTCACAGAATTATAGATAACCGAAATAATAAAGGGCGAACACGAAATTATTGCGATACATTCAACAGAGCATAATTTTTTTACAATTGGGTAAAAATCAACCAAATTTTGCACACTTTCTCATTGATGTGTATTGTTTACATGCTGTTAAACTCGAAGTCGTGTTTTTCGATTCAACGAAAATGGAGGTGAACCAACGCGAGTCGAGAGAACAAATTCTTTCCAAACACCTGGAATTTCCTGACCTGTCGCACCGGCAGTTGGGAAAAATGTTGAACATTCACCATTCAACCGTCTCCAGAGTGTTGAAGCGGTTCCAGGAGCGGTTGACGTTGGACCACGGCAAAGGAGCTGGAAGAAAACCGGGACCGGAGAACAAAAAGACGGAGGGAAAGGTGAAGCGGATGATTAAAGCAAATCCCAACGTCTCAAGCCGTGATTTGGCTAAAAAGATCGGCATGTCGCAGAGCTTCGTCCAGAATGCAAAGAAGAGAGCTGGACTACATACATACAAGGTACAGAACTTCCCAAACCGCGATGAGCGGCAACAATCGACGGCTAAAACTCGGGCACGGAAGCTCTACGAGAAGATGCTGACAAAATATGGCTGCTGTGTGATGGACGACGAAACGTATATAAAAGCCGATTTTAAGCAAATTCCGGGGTTGGAGTTTTTACCGGCAAAAGCAAGTTCTATGTGGACGACAAATTAAAGAAGAAGAAAATGTCGAAGTTCGCCTCCAAATATCTCATTTGGCAGGCCATCTGCTCTTGCGGACTGAGGAGTGAGCCTTTCGTGACAAAGGGCACAGTAAATGGCGAGATCTACAAATCTGAGTGCCTCGAGAAGCGCCTTTTGCCGTTCTTGCAGCAGCACGACGAAGCTCCGCTATTTTGGCCAGATTTGGCATCATGCCACTATTCTAAAAGTGTCCTGGAGTGGTATGAGGCCAATTCTGTCCATTTTGTTCCAAAGGACATGAATCCGCCAAACTGTCCGGAGCTGCGCCCGGTGGAGCAGTACTGGGCAATGATGAAGCGGGAACTTCGGAAGAGCAAGAAGACAGTCAAAGACGAGAAGGACATGTTAAGAAAATGGAAAAAAAAAAAACTGAGAAACTGGTACCGGATGACACTGTAAAGACTTTGATGGAGGGCATCAAGCGAAAATGCGTTCAATTTTACACTCAAGGCTCCATCGATTAACTTTTCTTTTGATTTTTGAAGTAAATATATGTATAAAACTACCCTAAAATTTTTGTTTGATTCTAAACATTATAAGAAAATTGGCATGACATTTTCGGTGTCGCAATAATTTCGTGTTCGCCCTTTACGAAACGCGCCATGCTCGATAGGAAAATAGTGCGTAATAAAGCATCGACAAAACCTTTCACAGCCGATGCTCGAACCAAACTCTTTTTTCATAAGTTTCAATTTTTACTACTGTATCCTACAATCTATTGCACTACTGTTACTAATAACTGTATCAATCAAGTTGAAGTGCCTAATGAAAAATCTATGCTAATCCATTAAAAATTTCAATTGAGGGATTTCTTATAAATAAGAGTCCGTAGATGCATTTCGTGCCTTCTGGTAACTTTATGTTTCTATTGATATCCATGCTCATTGGTTTAATATCAACCGGGAGAGACTTGGTTTTATACAAAATGATTTCATCATCTCCAATCCGCTCAACCAATCGCAATGTTTTGTGATATATTGGACGGATTATTATAATTTGAGATAACTCAACGCAGATGTATTCCAAATTTGGCAGATCGACAAGCAACCGGTGGAGAGCTTAGAGGAAGACCGGAAGAATAAGCGATGGTTCTGCGCGTGTTTATAAACAGAAGAACCTTCATAACCAAACGAATCACCGGGTAGAATACATTCATAAGCACTCGGTTACTATTTTGCATGACAAAGGCATAAAACAAGAATTATGGAAATTCCTCAATCAAATTCATGACACTACAAGTCGAGAACACTCGTTTGAACTAAGATGAAAGCTGCTATCAATGTCGTTGTTCATTACTTCTCATTCTTAACTTGATTTCGAAAAATTTGCTCTGCTGGTGAATTTAGTGCACAATGTGGGAATTGCGCAAGGGTGTTTTTTTTTTTAAATTATTAGCAGTTTAAAGCAGTTATTTGATTCATTTTATCTAGAAGTACCATAAATGGAAATTCGAAAGTTTTTCAAAAGTAAGTATAATATTTTCCAGTATGTAATTAAAAGAAACAAGCGAACAAAATAAAGCGAATGTTTTTTCATGCAGCTGAAATAACCACGAAAAGAAAAATATGCAAAATGGTGTTTTTTCTCGAATTTGAACAACAATTTTAATGTAATTCCATGATACACCGTTTTGTTTTCATACTACTCAGATACACATGATTGCTACATACACCGTGTTTGGACAAAACGTGTTTCACTTGTATCATATCAGACAAATCGGTTCAAATTTCAAAACGCAGATGCACCAGTGTATATAAACTATTTTTAAAATATTGAGGAATAGCTGTTGGAACGCATATGAATTTCTTTTCGTCATTGATGAATAAAATTTACTAAATTTTTTACTAACTACTCGTGTATTAAGAATACAAGTAGCAACAATTCAGCACAAAAAACACAGCTTGCTTACATTTGCGACTTACGTCGTTTTAAAAGGTTATGTTTAATGTTCCTGTTTAGAAAATATCAGATAAAACAATTATATTAAAGGTAAGCTAAGGGGACAGAAACCATAAGCTATAAACCACCAAAACTCAAAATGTATGTTTGTTATAGCTTATCACTTATTATTTGAACAACCATTAAAACAATATAATCTGTTGAAACGGTGTCAGTACGGTGAGTAAAAAACGGTGTTTCTACGGTGTTGCTTTGGGTGAGAGGGTCGCGGATGAAAAGTACATTTTCAGTACAAACTGCAAACAAATTTGGTGGTTATCCTGTACAAAAATCCAACATTACTATAAAATGAATACATCGAGACATCACAGTAATTGTTTGGCATTTAATGTGATTTGATTTAAAAACATGGGAAAAATCGAAAGTTTTTAAAATCGTTTTTTTTAATTCCAGAACAATCCTAGAATTGTTTGATCTTGTTGCCAGAATCGGGCGGGTATTGTCAAATACTTTGGGTGAGAGTAGAGAAGATAATCCACCCGTCATTCAGGCGTATTGTCCAATAGTGAGGGGAGCCCTCATCTGTCGGAACATGAAAATGACCCTACTCTTGTGGTCCACGGGGCGTTGTATTGTCCGTCATGTGTCCGTTACTGGTTGGAGACGATGTAATTCTCTCTCTCTCTCTCTCTCTCTCTCTCTCTCTCTCTCTCTCTCTCTCTCTAATCCCCCCCTCTCTCTCTCTCTCTCTCTCTCTCTCTCTCTAAAAAAAACTCCCCCTTTTTGAAATCCTGGCTTCGCCTATGGAATAGACTCTGTACAAAAACAGTTTATGTTGTTAGCATTACGGATATAAGGTTGGGAAAGATTTCCTCTCCCACCCTATGAAGCTCGCTGTAGGCTTATCAGCATGCAAACACTAAAAAAAACGCCGAGAGTTTGCAAAGGATTCGTTTGTTAATGGCATTGTTTCACATCGCATTGATTCAGCAAAACTTTTATCAAAACTAAATTTTTACATACCCTCCCGGCAACAGCGTAACCGAAATATTTTTATTACAAATCATTATCGCACAAACTACGCTAAATTTGGACCTCTGAATCAGATGATGGCAACCTACAACTTACATAGCGATACAATTGAGTTTAAAATTACAAAATCCAAATTGAAGCAATACTTCAATGCTATACGCTAAAGAAGAACACGCCATATGAATAATGTAAACCAGGTGCTGCTTAGTCTTATGTTATGTATTTTATAACCTCAATTTTGAACTAATATTAAGAACAAAACGTAACAAACGGTCTACTTCTGATTGCCGACAATAAATTAATTAATAAAAAAAGGAGAGGGGTCTCAAACTACCGTAGAAGAATTTCTTGCCTTCAAAAACCTTGACTTGCCAAATTTGGTTCCATTTGCTTGATTAGTTCTTGAGTTATGCATTTCTGTTTCATTTGTATAGGAGCCATCCCTTCTAGATTAAGAAGGGGTCTCAAACCACCATAGAGTAAAAATTACCTTCAAAAACCCCCACATACCAATTTTGGTTCTATTAGCTTGATTAGCTCTCGAGTTATACAGAAATTTGTGTTTAAATTGTATGGGAGTCCCCCCCCCCCTCACTTTCAGACCGGGAAGGAGTCTCGAACCATCATAAGAACCTTCTCCGGCGGGGGCGACCCCGGCGGTAGTGGTTTATATCCATACCTCTCACGCCAAAGTCACGAGTTAGAATCTCACCGCCGGACAAGTTACGAAAATACTCAAAAAGGTATTTGAGTGACTACCATGGGAGATGAACCAGCCCAGGGCTGAAAATCTCGATAATCAAGGAACTAAAAAATAAAACCTTCTCCGGCCCCAAAAATTCCTGCATACAAATGTTCATAACAGTAGGGATATTATCATGTTTGGTTTGAATTTGTGTTTCATGTGGGCCCGTCCCTTCCTTCCAGAGAGGGGGGCGACACCAACGCAAAAAGAATTTTTTGCTTCCAAAAAATTTTCACCACCAAATATGTTTTTTTTTTTTGTTTAAATCCCCAAATTATACTCTTTTTCATTATTTGAATGCAGCCCCTTCCAGAAAAAAGAAGCGGTCCCACACCCCCCAAAAAAAAAATATTTTCCCCAAAACCCCCCCAATGACATTTGTGTTTGTTTTTCCCCTGTATGGGAGCCCCCTTTTAGAAAGGAGAAGGGTCTCAAACGACCATACAAACATTTCTTACCTTGGGGGGCGACCCCGGCGTAGTGGTTAACATCCATACCTCTCACGCCAAAGTCACGGGTTCGAATCTCACCTCCGAACAAGTTACGAAAATACCCAAAATGGGAATTTGAGTAACTACGACGGGAGATGAACCAGCCCAAGGCTGAAAATCTCGATAATCAAGACAAAAAAAAACATTTCTTACCTTCAAAAACCTCTAAATACCAAATTTGGTTGCATTTGGTCAATTCGTTCTCGAGTTATGGAGAAATTTCTGTTTCGTTTGTATGAGAGCACCTCCCCCCCCCCTCCCCCTTCAGAAGGCTGAGGGATCTAAACCTACCATACAAACATTTCTTGTCTGCAAATACCTCTACATGCCAAATTTGGTACCATTTACTTGATTAGTTCTCGAGTTATGCAAAAATTGGTGTTTCATTTGTATGGGAGCCCCCCCCCCCCCCTTCCAGGAGAGGGAGGAGTCTCTTACCATCATAAGAATTTTCTCTAGACCCAAAAACCCCTGCATAATTTATTTCACGCCGATCGGTTCAGTAGATTCCGAGCCTATAAGGAACAGACAAAAATTCTTTTTTATATAGATATTAGAGAAATTCAATTCTTAGGGGCTATTCATAAACCACGTAGACTTTTCTGGGGGAGGGGGGATCTGACCAAAGTCTACGCTCCATACAAAATTTCAAAAAATTGTATGGAGAAATGTGTACGAGGTGGGAGGGGGGGGGGGTTCTTAAATTATCAAAAATAAGTCTACGTGGTTTATGAACAGGCCCTTAGCAAAAAATCAAACAGTTGACCCGGAATGTTTATAAAAGAATTAGACAACCCTACTGATATACAGAATAGGATACAACTAAAGGGTGTCCACAGTTAAATTGCATCACTTTCAATAAGCTGTAACATTTCGCCCTTTTAATTGATTTCAACGAAATTTTGGGTGAAATGACCTCAGCGTGTATTGTTTACTCTGCGTGAGTTTCATTGTAAAATGTGTCGTAGTTTCGAAAACGGAGTCGAAGGAACAGCAAGTTCGCGAGAACATTTTGCACACGCACCTCGGCAACCCACTTCTTTCGCCCCGAGCCATCGGGAAGATGTTGAAAACTCACCATTCTTCGGTGTTTCGTGTCATAAAACGTTTCGGGGAACGTTTAACTGTGGATCGGAAGAAGGTGAGTGGTAGAAAAAGTGTTCCGTACTGTGTGAATCACAAGCGAGTGGTTGCTGCCTTTAAACGCAAACCAAACTGTTCCAAAAGTCCCAAAAGTTTCGTGCAGAAAGCGAAGAAACGAGCCGGGCTCCATTCATTCAAAGTTCAGACGGCTCCAAACGGCAATAAAAAACAGAATAGGACAGATAAAACACGTGCGCGTAAGCTGTGCACACAAATGTTGACGAAACCACACTGCTGCATCATGGACGATGAAACACACGTAAAAGCGGACTTTAAACAAATTCCCGGCAACCAGTATGTGACTGCGAAAGATAAGTTCGATGTTCCAGAGTCTCTCAGGAAACAGCAAGTGTCAAAGTTCCCCAAGAAATTCATGATTTGGCAGGGGTTTTGTTCGTGTGGTAAACGCAGCAAGCCTTTCGTGACAACGTCAACTGTAAATGGTCAAGTATACATGAATGAATGCCTGAAAAAACGACTGCTTCCGTTTCTCAAAACACACAACGTTCCTACACTTTTTTGGCCGGACCTAGCCTTTTGTCACTACTCCAAGCATTTTCTGGAGTGGTACAAGACGAATGGTGTCAATTTCGTGCCCAAGGATTGAAGCTGAGCTCGAATTTCTCACCATAGACGTTTCTTAAATGCTTCGCTGCTGGAATGTACCGTTTCTTGAGGCGTCTTGTCCTAAATATCCTAAATAGAGTTTCTTGGAAGATTCAAGATTGTGAACTTTTGTGCTCACAATTATGCTGAGCATGTATCCCCTCCAAAGAAATCCAAAGGATTAAGATCTGTCCTCATCGCCAGGCCATTCTTGTGATGATACGAAATGGTTGCAAATTTTGGCGACACCTCTCTTATATTGCTTTCGACTGATGAGAAGGGGCAAAATCCTGTTGAAAGCAGTAATTTCCGTCTGGAATCAATTTTAAAATATGGAGTAGCAAGTGTTTCATCAAAAAATGTTCGTGGTAGTAATTCGTGTTGATTTTTACTCCTGACTCAATGAAGAGGAGTAGAAACTTGACGTTTTCTGAAATTCTGTGCTATACGGCTGGAATAATACTAAAATTGTTGGGTTTCTATTTAAACCTTTTGGTTACTTGAGTATTGTTTTACGTTGGAGAATGCTAGGCAGAAATAACAGAATCCATTTTTTTTCAAGTACAATTTTTGGGTGGTAACCTGGTTTGGTTCTGATTTGTCATTCAAAACTGTTAAGCTATTTGAAGCGATGGCGATGATGCCACCAGACAGGAATCATTTTCGATGTATTTCGAAGCAGGACCACGTACCATGAGAGTAGTCAAAACAATGAACTGGCATTATATTGGAATGCAGCAATGGTAGCGGTCACGAATTTCACTTGATTGCATTCAAATGATTTGAATATTTTTGTTAATTTAATATTTTTAGTTTTGCTTTAGTAGTACTTTCGATGGAGAAAAAATTTGCTATTTTTAGATATTGTTTAAGGCAAAGTTTGTGTTTACATCACGTTTTATATTGATTTTTTATGGTGACCGTAAATTTTCCACTCACCAATACCATTTGCTTGGCATCTAAAATGACGGAAAACATATAATTTATCTCGCTCTATATGTACTAACAAAGTTACGAGCAAACATCCCGAAAATCTATCCAATGTACATGAAAATAGTCTCCAACAATTTCATTTCTCCACACGGTCATCGTCTAGGCGAAAGTACTGGTTTCGATTCCTGGATGGAAATTTATGTCTTAGCTTTTCGCCGACATACTATCCAATTGCATCGTAAAACGCCAAAAGGAAGAAGAGTTGGTGGAACTCGGGAGAGAACGATATCTATCATCGCGTACGAAATTCGAAACCTGGACACTGAACGCTGTCATTAACCGTAACGACCTGTCGTTTCATCGAAGAAGACAACGACAAGACAATGTCCTTGCCCGGCTATGTATAGCTGATGATGGCAATTTGCAATGCTTTTCCATCGATTATCGTTTCATTTGTTTGCGCTTCACGGGAGCCATTTTCCGGAGCAATTCAAATTATTCCCTACTGGATGGTGGAGGTGTAGGTGTCCGTTTGATGATCAAGAATCGTTTCCAACGAAAAACAAACATAGCATCTCAACCGACATAACGATGCACCGCACGGAGGTAGACCACACAATTACTTTGTTGACGCCCTACCGTCAGAGCATCAACCTCTCATCAGAACGCGGTTGATTTTCATGCATCGTCACCTTCCTTGCAGCAGAACGATAGGTGCATGCTTGCACGAACGTCATATCTGTTCCAAAGCGTACACAGTCACACTTACATGGTTGGCAACTTAATATTCTTCGAGTGCCTCATCAGACCTCTTGACTGAACGAACGTAAGAGTCTCAAAGTGAGTGAGCTGATAAATTCCGGTGTTTCCCGTGAAGAACGACGAGGACGACAGCCAGCCAAAGGCATCCGGTGCTTCTGTATTACGTGGGACATATTTGTCATTTAGCTCCCTAGCACTGCCACTGATTCAGATGATGTGTTAAAGAGTAACCACTGTTTACCACACTCAACGATTCATAGTGATGGTGGTGAGTGCTTATGCAAGGCAATGATCAAGCTGCTCCCTTTGCATTCGCTGTGAATTAATGGTGAATTGGTATTTATCAGTAACTGTGTAGGTGCATCGTATCGCAAGAACTGAAGTGAGCAATGAAATCTGTATTGGGCGTTAAATTTAACTCCTCATTGATACTAGAGTTTCAAGGCAACAAAGTAACTAATAGAATGAGCGTGAATATATCCAATATAAACTTACAAGGTTTATTTAAGTAAACTTCTTGTGACAGCATTGTGTTACTCGGGTGTAGCTTAAGGCCTGTTTAACCATTCCATGATCGGTGGCCGGGGCGTCTCGCTTTACCAGCTCCACTGCTCTTCCATACCACAATTAGCAAGAGAATTTGGCTCATCATTTTTTTAGCTCCTTATTTATTCCAAGTTTTACATTATTTTACATTCATATATTATCCTACACACTACCAAAATGTCATGTAAATTTCTGTCCCCTGAGACCGACACATGCAAGCGCCCTTTAGCACATAAGAATGAGTTGAAAGAGATGAGAAAATAAATTCAATCAAACACATCTTTCGTCGAATTGCGTATGTATCAGTTTCAGGAGACATAATTTTACACGAAATCTTTCTTTACGTTCCCCGACTTTTTACAAACATGAATTACGTCTCGTGTAAAATTCATAATTTCTTAGTGTGTAGGTGCTCCTCCTAAGTAATTAACATTTCAACCTTATATGCTATGATTTATATCAAATTGTGTTATTATTATTTTTACCTTGTCTTTTACGACCCTGTATGTATTTTCAACAGTTTTTTTTGTCTGCGTGTAAGAATAACAGTTGATTTTTTAAAACTAGTTCTTATCTATAGAGAGAACTGATCATTGCAATTGAAGATTGCAATAATTTTTGTCTAAAATTATTAATTATTTTGTTGGAAATTTCTTCAAGAGTCTCAACGTTTGAAATCCTATGTTATTCAGTAGTACTGAACCAGGGTGGCAGCTTCAAAATCATTTTCAGAACATTGTTCTGAAGCCTTTGAAGTGCTTTTTTTCCAGTAGCACAAATACTAGACCATATTGGCACAGCATAAAGCATGGCCGGTCTAAAAATTTGTTTAAAAATTAGTAGATTGTTCATCAAACAAAGTTTGGATTTTCTGTTTATAAGAGGATAAACAGATTTTATATATTTATTACATTTGGCTTGAATGCCTTCAATGTGATCTTTAAAAGTTAGTTTTTGATCAAGTATCAGTCCAAAATATTTTACTTGATTTGACCAAGAAATTGGAGCTCCGTTCATAGTGACCATATGACTATTACTTGGTTTCAAAAATGCAGCTCTAGGCTTGTGTGGGAATATAATAAGTTGAGTTTTTGAAGCATTAGGAGAAATCTTCCAATTTTTAAAATAATCTGTAAAAATGTCCAAGCTTTTTTGAAGCCTCCTGGATATAACACGAAGACTTTTTCCTTTAGCGGAAATGCCTGTGTCATCAGCAAAGCAAGTTTTTTGACAGCCCTGAGGTAAATCAGGGAGATCTGAAGTGAAAATGTTATAAAATATTGGCCCAAGAATGCTACCTTGAGGAACACCAGCTCTAACAGGCAATTGATCAGATTTAGAATTCTGATAATTTACTTGCAAAGTTCTATCAGCTAAGTAGTTTTGAACTAATTTCATGATATAAAGTGGAAAATTGAACTTTTTCAATTTCGCAATCAAACCTTCATGCCAAACACTGTCGAATGCTTTTTCTATGTCTAGAAGAGCAACTCCAGTGGAGCAGCCTTCAGCTTTGTTTGAACGAATTAAATTCGTAACTCTCAAAAGTTGATGCGTAGTTGAATGCCCATGGCGGAATCCAAACTGTTCATCAGCGAAAATTGAGTTTGTATTGATGTGAAGCATCATTCTATTCAAAATTTTTTTTTCAAAAAGCTTACTTATTGAAGAAAGCAAACTGATTGGTCGGTAGCTAGAAGCTTCAGCCGGATTTTTGTCTGGCTTCAAAATAGGTACGACTTTTGCATTTTTCCATTTATCTGGAAAGTATGTCAGATGAAAACATCTGTTAAATAGTTTTACCAAGATAGACAAAGTACTCTCAGGGAGTTTTTTGATTAGGATATAGAAAATTCCACCATCTCCTGGAGCTGTCATATTTTTGAACTTTCTAGTTAAAGTTTTTACTTCATCATGCATCATTCATCAGTCATTTATAAAAAATATTTTCCCGGGAGGAAATATTCAGATAATCACGAGCAACCTGATCCTCAATAGGACTTGTAAGACCCAAACTGAAATTATGGGAGCTCTCGAACTGCTTAACAAGTTTTTGAGTTTTTTTTTCGCATTTGTGAGCAAAATTTTATCACCTTCCTTAAGTTATAGGCTTTTGAGGGTTTTTTTTCAAGATTTTAAAGAGTTTCCAGAAACGTTTGGAACTTGGATCTAATTCTGACACATTATTTCCAAAATGTTTGTTCCTCAGGGCAGAGAAGCGTTTTTTATTTGTTTTCGCAAATTCCGCCATATGACTTTCGCAGCGAGATCACGTGTTCTTTGATATTGACACCTACGTACGTTTTTCAGACGAATCTAGAGCTGAAGATCGTCATCAATTATAACTGAATTGAATTTAACCTTGCATTTTGGCGCTGAAGCAACTCTTGCTCTACTTATTGAGAAAGCCAGAGATTCAAGAGCATTATCAATTTCATTTCATGTTTGCAATCGAACATTAGGATCAAAGTTGTGTTCCATAAATGTTAAATATTGATCCCAATCAGTTTTTTTTTATTTATTTATTTATCTATTTAATACTGTACATCAACAGGCTTATATGCCCCAATGATGTGTTGTTGATCTCAAAAATAACATTAGAAATAAATATAAAAATAACACATTAACAGCTTATTTCAATACATTAAAAAATCTAAGGCCTGCACTCGAAAAAAATGCACCAGACAAAAGTGTACGCCAAAAATTTATTTTAAGTCGAATTTTCTTGAAACTTTCAGGGAATGAACAAATACATATGGATTATGTTTCGGCATAATTACTTTATTCAATTTTCTTTCCATCGCTCAAAGCTCGCACCTTTTCCTTAAGACCCCTCATTACATTTTCGCAATGGTGGAGCCGACCTTTTTGGTCACTTTCATCCATTCTTTCTTCAACTTCAGCTCGTTTTGAAACACCTTGGACGATTTTCGAGCTTCGGCTTTCATTATTGCCCAAAATCTTTCCACCGGACGAATCTCTGGTGAATTTGGGGGGTTGGCGGTTTTTGGTACAAAAACAACGTTATTGTCTCTTCATCAATCCAACGTCGATCCAACGTGATGCCAGGTCCGGCCAAAATAATATCTCGCCTCCGTGGGACCGCAGGAAGGGCAACAGACGCTTCTGGAGGCACTCGGTGCGGTAAATTTCGCTGTTGATGGTACCCGTTGTGATGTACGGTTTACTCAGTTTACCGCATTGGCATATGGCCTGCCAGAGCAAGTATGTTTTGGCGAATTTGTTCACTTTCGTCTTTCTTATGTCTTCCGGAACATCAAACCGTGATTTGGCAACGTAGAACTCCAGCCCCGGTATCTGCTTTGAGTCTGCCTTGATGAAGGTTTCGTCATCCATAATCACACACATCGGTTTCGTTAACCACTCTCGATACAGCTTCCTTGCGCGGGATTTGGCCGCCGTGTTTTTTTGATCACGCCGGGTCGGTGCCCAGCTCGTTTCATGGTTTGCTGAACGAACCAGGCGGAACACTTTGCCTTCAAAGCCACGTCGCGAATCGAAAGGTTCGGATTACACTTGAAATAATCCAACACCTTCCGGGCCTTCACAGGGTCAGCTGTCTTCGATTTTCTTCCACTTTCAGCCCGCCGCTCGGTCGTCTGGGACTCCTTAAACGATTTTACCACCCGAGACACAGTTGTATCGGTGATTCCCAGTTGTCTTCCGATCCATCTCATGGTCGCAGTCGGATTTTCCATGACGGCTGAACCACTGAACCGATGTTATGAAATTTTGCACATGTAAACAATTCACTCCAAATTAGTTATACCTAGATTTTAATCAATTTTAACCCACGGGCAAAAAAGTTAAACACGGATAAAAGAGGTGCATTTTTTTCGAGTACAGGCCTTAGTCCGAAGCGTATCACGTGAGATGTTGAAATCAAATTCCGTTGTCACCCGATTAAAAATCCTTTGTTGGCCAGTAATGGCGCTGTTTTGTCCGTAATTAGTGCGGCGATGTATTGGTTGCATCAGGTGATTGTTCCGCAAGGCTCTAGGTCGGACGAAAACAAATATTTGACCTCGAATTTCGGGGCAATCCACTGGATTCTGCAAAATGTCGGAAATTATAAGTGCCTTCGCAACATTCCTTCGTGTACTTAGAGTATCTAGCCTGATTGGCAGACGAAGTGGATCATTCCATGGCAACCGTCGTAGTGCGAATCGAGTAAATCGCCGTTGAACTGATTCAATTCTTTCGATTCCATTTTGGTAGTGAGGGCTCCAAACAGTTGAACAGTATTCCAAAGTCGAACGAACCAACGCACAGTAGAACGCTTTTAAGCAGTAAATGTCGGTGAACCCTTTAGTTAGTCGGCAAATAAACCCCAGGTTTTTCGAGGCTTTGTTCACTATAAATGACACGTGTTGCTTGTACGTCAATTGGGAGTCAAGAATAACTCCCAAGTCCTTGATCTGATCCACTCTTTCCAAAACAACTCCAGCGAAGGAATAGTTGTGGACTATTGGATTCTTCAATCGAGAAAACGTTTTAGTCGAGCATTTTTCAGGATTATCCACCAATCAGCGAAGGAGTCCTACTGTAGTTGCAGAAAATGCGCGTCAGCGTCTGAGCGAATATTGAGGTAAAGCTTGAAGTCGTCCGCGAAAGAAAGTCTCGGTCCAGCCAGAACTGCGTTCACGTCGTTGAAGTCAAGAAGAAAGATGAGTGGTCGGAGATAACTGCCTTGTGAAATTCCTGACGTGTTTGGAGATGATGCTGAGGTGGATTCACTAATGACTACTTGAGAGTGACGACCAATCAAATAAGATTGGAGCCAATTTAAAACTGTTCCATGCATTCCAAACCTTTCAAGCTTCGCCACAGCAATTTGGTGGTTAACCTTGTCGAATGCTGCAGATAGGACCAACTAGAGTACGTCCGTTTGTGCTCGATCAAGCATACTATCCGTCACATAAGAAGTGAGACACATTAGGTTTGACGTAGTTGAACGACTGGGAAAAAACCATGCTGATCTGGGCTCAGGTGTTGCTAGCAATGGAAGAACAGTCGGTCTATCACACCTATCTCGAAGAGTTTGGAAACGGCGCATGATAAGGATATTCCACGATAATTGTCTACATCTTTCTTATCGCCTTTTTTATGTACTGGAAGCATGAACGCATTTTTCCAGCAGAGAGGAAACACTCCGTCGAGCAGGCCATCCGGAAGCTGGAGGAAGGAAACACGTCGACCCTGTGCTCGCGAAAAAGTCCTTACTGTGCGGGTGAAATCGCATTCGAAAGCGCCTGAAAAGTGTTCTCCAGGCTAGTAGAAATCGCGTACGTTGTGGAAGTGATATTTTCCGTCGGTGAAAAGTTTGGAAAAGTGGTGAAAACATATTTTGTTTGCTTGGTTCTCAGCCTCCATTGGCAGTGAAGAGGAGTATTCTTGCTGAAATTTTTTTCGCTCAACCTCTCCCTCTCGCGCTGAACTCTCTCTCTGTCTGTCGCTCGCGTTCGCACTTTTTGGGAGAAGCGCAGTGGTGTTGGTGTGAGTTTGGTGGATTGGATTTTTTTTTTTTTATTCACCCACCCCCAAGCGATTCATCAAAACGTAAAGATAGAGAGGTAGGTGGTTGTGTGTGTTGGCAGTAGTTTGCATCGCATCAGCGGCAACAACAACAACACGGTATCATCTGGCACGTCGTCTGCGGCAGTAGCACCTCGTCGCGCGTCGCGTTGTTCTGCGTCGCGGATTACTAGTGTGCGTGTGCAATTGGTTCCGGTGAGCTGAAGTTAGAAGAGTGTTACGTGTCGCGGGATTCAAAAAACTGCATACAATCAATTGCGCTGCTGTGTGCTGGTGATTTTTCCTCAAGCGAGCTCAGGTCCTAAGTGTCGTCGATCGCGGGTATTGTGGGGGAAGATAGTGTGTATTGTTTAGCAACCGTGTAAAGTTAGAGGTTATAAGTGAGTTTATTTTTCTTATTGAGTCTGTTTCCTGCAACCAAGCGCCAATATCTAGAACTAGATTTTAGAGGAAAATACCACAACTGTGCCAAAGTGAATTTTGATTCGGAGTGCAGGCTTAGTTTGTAAATGAATCGGTGCAAGAAGAGTGTAATAGAAATAGATATAATGTTCCTAACGGAAGGTTTCCGACACGTCGGCGACGGTCGAGTTGATGTGGACGAGTGCCGACGGCAGCAGCTGCGGGTCCAGCAGGACTTGGCCATCTAGGACATCGAGGAGAGCTGGTTTGCAAAGCAACAAATAATTTATCTGTACCATATTTTGAAGACAATATCTAATATCCTGTTTTATTTTGTCTATTTTTTTTTGCTTTGTTTTTCGTTATGTTTGTCTATTTTCAGTCACATTTGAGCGGTCTATTGCTTTTGGCGGATGGTGTAGGTATGTACTTTCAGCGTATCGTTAACCAAACGAACCCTGCTGCTAACCCTTCCCAAACTATCCAACATCCCAGTGATTTCTCTTGTTGGAAGTGCAGAGGATTTCTCGGCTTCCTTCAAAGCGAGTATCACGTCAACACGTTCCTTCCTATTACCTACTTGACCAGCATTCGGGCACGGCCGGCGCCGGTATTGCTTTATAATGGGTCACCAGTTTTTACACATTGAAGATGTATGTTTGTCCCAAACATCATCTGTTGGTTCTTTGTGCAAATACTGCTGATCTGGCAATAACGGAATTGCATCCGTGGGCGGTCAATCATGCTCATGCTCATGCTCATGCTCATGCTCAGAGAGGAAACACTCCGTCCGAAAGCGAGTGGTTGAAAATCTTTTTAGAGGGATGAGCAAGCTGTTAATGCAGTTTTTCAAAAAGAGGGACGGAATTCCATCGGGTCCTAAGCACGTTGACGGTTTCAGTTTACGTGCTGCTGCTAAAATGAAATCATCATCAACGGTGATATTGGGCATAACTAAGCCTGAAGATTGAGTGTTACTAGATGCCGATGTTATCTGTCTATCAGTAAGCCAATCGTTAGAGAAAATGCGAGAAAATTTTGAGGCAAACAGGACGCATATGACTTGAGGCTCGGAGGTCACCGTGCCATTCCACTTCATTGACGAAGGAAGACCATACTCTTTACGCTGCTGTTTAACATAATTCCAAAAGGATTAAGGATGGGATTTGAGTCTTAGTTGTATGCCGCTTTTATAGATCTTGTTCAATCTTATGTAATGGTTCCGCAGCAGTACAGTTTTATTCTTCGAATACCTTCTCAGAGCGGATTTCTTTTTGACTTTTCAGTTTACGAAGCTCAGCAGTCTGCCAAGGTAAACGGCCTACAAATATAGTCTTCTTGGGAACATGTTGATCTATCGAAAGAATATGCGAAAATGTCTCCGCTGCAGTGTTTTTCAACGACTCCGCCAAAAATGTCCCAATCCAACGATTCAAAAAGGGAATGATGCTATCATAGTTTATAAAGTCGTAAAGTACCCGTACAGGGTTGTCACTATCCCTTTCTCGATACTACATTCCCTTTCTCGATACTGAGATGTAAAGGTGGGTGGTGAGGAACAACTTTTACCAGCGGCACCGGAGCTAACAATATAGATGTGGCAGTGTCACAGGAGCTGACGAAACATGATCTGGCGAAGCGTGGCAGTGCTGTAGTAATCGAGAATACTAGCGGTGAACTGGTTGAATGTCGAATGAGCAGCATCAGGATGTAGGAATCCATTATTAGAAGAACGACAACATATTCCAGGCAAGTTGAAATCGCCAACGATCACAATATCGTCAGTTGATGATGCTCTATCCACAATTGATGAAAGTGACTGCGAATGAGTTTCGACCAGTGAGCTGTCGCGTGTTCTATCAGGAGGAATATAAATTACACACAAGTAAAGGTTACGGTCAGCGAGTTCAATCGCTAGCCATAACTGTCTCATCGATCAAGTGTGTTATTATACCTCGCCGAACAGCTTGGAGGACACCGCCTCCTCTAGTTTTTGTTGCTGTTGTGCGGACCACGATCACAACGGAAAACTTCGTATTGGCGGTCTAGAACTTGAGTCGAGGTAGTATTTTGAGTAAGCCAGATTTCAGAGAACGCACGAATATCATAACTGCAGTCTGAACTAGCCAGCAAGTAGTCGTCGAGACACGAATTCAACCCTCCAACATTCTGATAATACATGTTCAACATCCCAACAAACATCGGTGTTGAATTAGAGCCTGTTCAAACAAATTTGGAGAAGCTATTCAGCTCTTCTAGAAGAAACAGCTGAATAGCTTCTCCAAATTGGCTTGAACAAGGTCTAATTCAACACCGATGTTTGTTGGGATACTTTCCGTTGAAGAGCATGGGCCGATATTATTGCTGTCCAAGGGGTGTAATCCTGATGCAGTTTTAGAACGATGACGAGATGGAATGGATGACACGCGAGTATCGCTGGCGTTGACAATGGCCCAAAATCACGAAAAAAAAATACCCCCTCTACTACTTTGCGGGGCTCAATTACATCGGAGCGAAATGCTTCCGCAATTGGCGTTTGGATGCAACTTTCGTCAGTGTCTCGAACATTTGAGGTAGTAGCGCTGAAAATGGCATGGATTTCAGGATTCGTAAATGCTCTGATTGTATTGTACTGGCCTGATCAAGCAAGTTGGATAGCCCCCTAACCATTCCCGATCACAGGAACGGAACGACTTGGATGGCAGGAACTAGCGGCTGGAGATAATGAACTGTAATGCTCCACTGTGACGGGTGGCTCAGGGGTATCCAAAATGCTGTTTGATGCGCGTTCCGTTAGCTGCAAACAATAGTGGTAGCTAGTTGTATTCATTGCGTTTCTAAAGATGAGATAATCACCGAGGGTGTCCCAGTGTCGATTCTTGGCATTTTCGCGGGTCCCCAAAAATCCCGCTCTGTTTGTAGGTTTTCAAATTCCCTGAAGAATATCCCCTTCGGCCATACTGAAGGATCCAGTGCTTTATCTTTCAACTCCTTGTCCGATTCCGATTTTAAACGATATGAAAGCAAACTGGTTCAAATCGGCATCTTTACGGACGAGCTTTCGAACATCGATGGAGCTGTTGTGTTTGTAAGCAGTTTTTCACCAGATTGGAAATATCCTCGTCTCTGACATGACGAGCAAATCTGGACAGATACATTCAGAATTTCTCAGGCAGTTTTGCAACAGTTGCTATTGAAAAGCACTCGTTTTCAACAGATTTGGTACCACATACGAGCTTAAAATAAGGACGAGTTTTCGGTTTGTCTTTTGTAATGGTCTCACGGATTCGT
Organism: Aedes koreicus; assembly: GCA_024533555.2. Taxonomy (NCBI): domain Eukaryota; kingdom Metazoa; phylum Arthropoda; class Insecta; order Diptera; family Culicidae; genus Aedes; species Aedes koreicus. The sequence continues at coordinate 18,507 of JAHHFK020005077.1, read as the reverse complement.
TTAATACTTGACCATGCAGTACGAGGTCGCTCTAGACCAGGAGAATCGTTAAACTGCCGCTTGTCGACCAATGATTTAGTGAGCTGTTTGGTTTCCTGCAGCCCAACCTTCAGTTCATCAAATGACTCGCGGAAAGCATCTGATACCGCTGCTATTATATCCTGCGTTGACTTCATTGGGTGCTTCTTAATATACAGGGTGCGGCAGAAAATAATGCGAAAATTTGTTCTATTTCTTTCATATCCCATTTTCAACGAATTCAAGCAATAATATCAACATTTTCGAGTGCAGTTATCTTTATGAAGTCCTTTTAAACAAATTTATTCAATGTGTCCTCCATTTTTATTAATAACATCCTCGAGCCGACGCCGGAAGCCAGAGCATGCCTTTCGGACGTAGTCCTCCGACATTGACTGCCATGTGCGTGTTATGGTTGACTTCAGGGTTTTCACACTAGGGTGTGATGTTTTGCAGGCTCGTGCTTCAACATATGCCCAAATCGAATAATCCAACGGATTAAGATCTGGACTGCTAGGGGGCCACAAATCCTTCGGCCAAAACTTCATGTTATCGTTCAACCATTGTTGGGTTCGATTGGACGTGTGACACGGCGCTCCAACCTGCTGTAAGACAAAGTTTTGGTCCTCGGAGAAGTTGGCCTTACCCAGGGAAGCACTTGGTCATTTAAAATACCGATATACACTTCGGTATTGATTTTAACTCCAGCATCAATGAAAACAGCCGGCATTTTCAAACCGTTGGACGCCACCAAGCCAAACATCATGACACCAGCCGGATGTTTGGTTTGAAATTTGAATTTCACTTTTTCCGGAACGTTCTCCATTTTCTGCGGTGAAATGAACCGGTCCGTGCGGCTGTTCGCCACAGCATCGATGCTGAAAAGCTTGGAGTCGGAGAACAGGATTATCCTTTTTTCCTTCTTCAACAAGGAAAGCAATCTCTTGGAACAAGTCACTCGTAGTTCCTTGACCCGGTCCGTAATCAAGTGGCGTTTCACTCTGGCTCTGGAAGATGCCTGCAGGTCTTCTTTGATGACTCTCCGGATGAATTTGTCCGAAATATTGGTCTTGCATATTTTCTTATGGAACGCACCGGATTGCGAGTAATTTTTGCACGGATCGATTTGATCACGTTCGGCGTGGTGCAAAGCGCGGACGTCCGCTTCCTGGCTTCCGCTGCTTGGGACTATCCCTCTCCCTCATCTCTCCTTCTCAACAAACTACACTCTTCCAACATTTTGACGAATTTGCAATAAAACAAATAGAATATTTGGATGCAGCACTTGAAAGTAAACATAAACAAAATACACTTTCGACAGAAATTAGTCACTAGCTACATGAATTAACCGAATACTCAAGTTTGAACATTTTCGCATTATTTTCTGCCGCACCCTGTAATCCAGCTGATCAACGCAATTGTCGCAGAACCATAGTATGTTGTTATGCTCAGTCAAAAGGTCCACATTTTTTCTTTTTAGACCGACACATTTTAGATGCGCAGATCGACATTACTCGCGTTAATTTGATTTGAAGGCGAATCAATAGTTTGCCCTTTGCGTTCACGTTTGTTTGCCATGGTGGCGGAAGAAATTACTCCAAATCGACTTCCAAGCAGATAACTATAAGAATCCGAAAACCCGAAGAGGATTTTTCCATTGCGATAACCAAGCGCGGTAACTCGAAGGGCCTAAACAAGGAATAAGAGGAAATCTAAAAATTGTAGGTAGTATTTGGCACTGAAAAGTGCTGTTTTAAATTTGTTGTAGCGTTGGTAGCAATAGCACTTCCTTCAGCAAATAGAAAATAGAATCGCACTGCATGAGAGCGCAATGCAAACTTTTTTGGCTTATCATTGCTCTTGATCCCGTTGTGCCCTGATATCCAACTAATTGCTGTCTACACACAATAGTTGAAATGGTGGCAAAAAATTCAGAAAAAGGCAATTTTGCCCATCTTGATCAACAAAGCGTTTTATGGTACAAACGGTACACCTAACTGCATTCGATGAAAATAATATTCTAGTGCTAAATATTTTATGTGCCTGGCATCTAAGATCTAAGTGCTATATTTGACGAAAATTCTAAACTAACCCAGGCCGGAAATTCTCTCCGCACAGCAAAGCAATGTGGTCCAACCGAGCTGAAACAGCATCATCTGAACTGCCATCAAAGCTGCTTAAATTAAGTTGTAGCAAGCTGTCATAAAGAAAAAGGTAAAATGGGTGGTAGACATCCTACGGCGGTAAACTTTATTCACGGTAAAAGCCGAGTTTTATGGGCATCTACTTTACGGTTTAACAACATTTTAACTTAAATCCTTCGACGAAACCCAACACAGATATCGAGAGATGGAACACAGCCGAACGCTCCCACCAGAAGCATAACAATCCTAGAAGAAGAAAACGCTCCAAAATGTAGAAGCAAAGCTAATCATTTCAAGGGCTTGTCTGCTCTTAGAACCTCTTGAAAACATGTTTCCTTCAAAAGTTGTCGAGAACGACGGAAACATTGCTTCGCGAAGACAAACCACCGGGGAAAACGTATCTGTCAGGCAGGGAGCTCTTCCATCGATTAACTTGTTACCACCGAATAAATTGTCTGTCATCAGCATGGGAAAATCTCCCGTCAAGTGCCATCGTTATTATAAAGTTAAAGCATTTTGTGGTTTTTTTTTTTATTTCGTCCTGAAACCTGAGTCAATCAACCGATCAGGTCCTAGGCACAAAAAATCACATGTTAATTAGAAGTTACTTCTTCTTAGAAAACATGAAGAGCCAGCGACGACAGGCCTTTTTCAACACACTCGAGCAAGATATGATTACCTAATCTTGTGAAATTGTCTCTTGTTTAGATATAATTTTGGCTCCGGTCGCTCACAGTTTCTGTTGAACTATAGAACCCAACATCAACTTGACAACAGCCTGCGGCATGGGACGTGATTGGAATCGAAAAATTGTGCGTGATTTTTGTTTTAGAATGAGATGAAAGGGGAGCCATTGAAGAAACGTAACTGCCGCTACGGCGACCTTACTGTTTTACGAAACATTTATTCAAAACGAGTGGCGTAATATTTTGTCCTCGAAGTGGACTGTGCAGCATTTCTGCGACGTAATAAGGATTCAGTTATTAGCCCCCAGCTGACTTCTGACACTTCTGACGCAAACGATCTCATCCAAATTCATCCCAACGCGTCGCTCAGCAGCTATCATCGGTGTGTCCGTGCATTGCAGTGCTCCTTTCCTTTAATTTTCACAACCCGGCCAGACTGACCAGAGCGTCGGTCGTGATTTATTACATCATCAAGTCGGATTTATGTTGCTAGCTCGGATGAACTCTCACATCTTCATTAATTAATAGGAGACTCAGAATCGCGAGTAGAATCACGTGCAATGCATAGGAATGGTTTGTTCCTCCATCCGCTATCAGTAGCGGCGGTGATGGAAAACTCAATCATTATTTCCCGCGAAAAGGACACCAAATGCTTCATGCATTACAAGTTAGTTGGAAGAACTTTGGCCAGCTGCAACATTCGCAATGAATGAGCAACGGATGCGCCGAACGAGTTCCCAACTGATGATAGTTCTCATCGCGGGAGGACTGCATGGGGAACCTTTTCAAGGTTGTTTTGTTTCAGAGCAAAATTTGCTGCTAAATTGGGAATATTCGTCTTTCTTAAGCCTTACCGAGAAATCTTTTACATCCAGAGCCTGAACCCGAGAAAACTTTTCGGAAACAGGAGGATCATTAGTTTTCTCGTTGAAGCTGCCGAAGTTATCCCTCAGGCTGCTGAAGTGGTCTGCAATAAAGCTGGTGTACAGGATGTGGTGCAATTTCGGGTCGAGGGAGGGCTTTGATAAAGACTGTATTCGATGACATTTGTACACACAAAATAGGTCACCAAAATTTTTTCCTTCAGCCCGATTCTTTTCAAACTTTCTGGAAATTAAGTACTACTAAATGGTTAAGTTTTGACATCATTGGTTTATTGAACCTCTTATCCCAACCCGAATTCCCGCACCTTTGCCTTGAACCCTTTCATCAAATTTTGGGCAATGATAAGACCGACTTGCTTACTTACTTTTAGCCACACTTTCTTTAGCTCAAGTTCATTTTCTATCAGTTTTGGAGTTTTAACGAGCTTTGCCTTCATGATTGCCCAACATTTTTCAATTGGGCGAAGTTCCGGAGTGTTTGGAGGTTGACGTCTTTTGGTACAAAAACTACATTATTATCTTTGTACCAGTCTAAGACGGGCCGGGCATAGTGGCAAGATGCCAAATCCGGCCAAAACAGTGTCGGGCCATCGTGAGATCTCAAGAAGGGCAGAAGTCGTTTTTGGAGGCATTCGTCCTTGTAGATTTGTCCGTTGACGGTCCCAGAGGCGATGAAGGGCTGACTTATTTTGCCACATCCGCAGATCGCTTGCTAGACAAGGATTTTTTTGGCGAATTTCGACGGTTTCTTCTTCCGTACACTCTCCGGAACGGCCAACTTAGAGGTGGCGACGTAGTGTTTCTGTTCTGGCATTTGTTTGGTTTCGGCTTTAATGTAGGTCTCATCGTCCATCACAATGCAGAACGGTTTTGTGAGCCACTCCCTGTACAGTTTTCTTGAACGAATTTTGGCCACCGAGTTCTGTTTATCGCTCCGGTTCGGTGCCTTCTGGACCTTGTAAACTTGTAATCCAGAACGTTTCATTGTTTTCTGCACAAAACAAACTGAAACTTTCGCCTTTTTCGCAACATCCCTGATTGAAATGTTGGGATAACGCTTAAATTGGTTCAATACCATCCTGGCCTTCTCCGGATTTGATGTTCCACGTTTTTTGCCACTACCATTTTTCCGCTTGGTTGTCTTACGGTCCTTGAACGTTTTGATCACATGAGATACGGTTGAATGTGCGATTACGAGCTGTTTTCCGATCCATCGATGAGAAGCGTTTGGGTTTTCGAAGTGAGTGCCCAAAATTTGTTGGCGCACTATTTCTTCATTCGAAGCCATCACCTGTCGACCGATTTTCAGGAAACTCATTACCCAATTGACACAACACAATGAAATAAATTCAGTTAAAATTTCAATAATTTTTACCCACACGCTAAAAAGTTACGAACAATTGCGTGTGTCCAAATTCCATCGAATACAGTCTTTATTAAATTTCTCCCAACTCAAGCTTTTTTTTTTTGTATTTTAAACAACCCACAAATTAAAATGTATAAAGCCTTTTTGCGGGCGGTAATAATCACAATACCCGACCGAGCCCCGCCCGCCCGTGCCCCCCCTTCCCTATTGTTTTTTTTTTCCGTCTCCCCCCCCTTTTCCCGTCCCCCCCGCCCCCCCCCCCCCCCCTTCAAATGTTTTTTTTGCGACATTTGCGCGTGGGAAAAATCAAGAATACGCTGCCACTTCGCCATGTTGCAACTGTCAAACCATAGTAATTGGCTTCTACTACGCGTAGCCTACTATGATACGAAATATAGATTACGTGCATGCAAATAAGACCAAGGCAATGTATGCACCTGTGAAACGGGAACCTTGTTTGTACGATGGTGCAAACATTATCACGCATACGGTAAAATGAACATTTGAAAATCTACAATTCTTCTGCCTTCTAGAATTCCCCGACATTCAGCCAGACAACTCGCTACTATTTCATAGTACCATCTAAAGCATCAAAGGCCACTTTTTTTTAACGAATTCAAAAAGAAGTCCATCATATCTGTATACCGCGCGCGAGGCTCAAACAATTGTAGACTACTTTCTTTATTTATTTTTTTTTTAAACTAACACAACAAAAATAAAAATAAAATAGCCAACTCATTATAATCCGTGTGTAAGGAACTTCGTCAGATACATTCTTCATTTTTACAAAAAAAAGCAACATAAATGTACAAGAAATGGTCTGCACAAAATAATCCGTTTTATAATAGTAAAACATCGTCAGGTACAATCTTCACAAATATTTGAAAAAAATCGCTTGCTGCTCAGAATACAGTTTTAACGTGTGAAATACATAGTCTTTTAAATTCTGAAAGTGTTGGTGCACATTTAATGTGTCTTGGCATCGAATTGAAAACATTTATTCCTTTAAAATATAATGAGTTTAGTGAAGCACATGTCAAGAAATTCGGTGTTCTTATTTCATCCGCGTTTCTAGTATTATACCTATGAATATCACTTCCTCTTTCAATTCGATCACACAAATATCGAGGCAGCAAACCATTAACTACTTTAAAAATGAACACCATAGTTAAATACACAATTCTTTGCTTCACTGATAGCCATTGTAAAGCGTCTAACATAAAAGTCGAGGAAGTGAATCTGTTACATCTTAAAATCAAACGCATTATTTTATTCTGCAAACGCTGTAACCTCAATATTTGTGTTTGGTTGGCCAAGAATAAAATGGAAGGGCAAAAGTCCAAATGAGGAGAGATGATTGATTTGTATAGCTGTATTTTACTGGATGTAGTTAAATCGTTCTTCAATCGGCATAGAATTCCATACTTCTTGGAAATTTTCTTGATGACATTGTCAATATGAGCGTTGAACTTTAGCTTGTCATCAATAATCACGCCAAGATATTTAATCTCCCGAACGCGATCAATTGTCTCACCATCAATCGTAACTGAGACATTCTCATTTACTCGATTTTGTGAAATTACCATAAATTTAGTTTTGCTTATATTAAATTTCAATTGCTTACATTTCAACCATCTACTTAGAAAACGCAAATCTTCGTTCAAATGAAAAACGGCTTCATTTGAATCCTTAGCTGCAATGAACAACGCAGTGTCATCTGCAAACAGATTAATGTCACAAAATCGTAAAACACGTCGCATGTCATTAATATACATAATAAACAAAAGGAGCCCTAATACACTTCCCTGGGGTACACCAAGGTTATTCCCCCCCACACAAAACAAAAAAAAAAAACCCTTTAGTTCTCCCCACAAAAAATTTCCAACCAATTTTATCCACCACCCCAAAATCCAAACACCTTAATACTTTCCACAACAAAAAACCCCCAAAAAATTTAAAAAAAAATTTTATAACAAAAAAAAAACAGCAAAAATTGTTTGTTTACTCTCTAAGTTATCTTTCCATTTTGCTAATACTAAATTTAACGCGGTTTCGCAAGAGGTGCACCGCTGGGAGGCGAACTACTTCCACACCCCAGAGATTGTAGTATCAGGAGATCGAATTCGGACCATGTGGTTGTAAACGGGATCGAGTGTGGTAATTACCGAGTCTTTTGCTCTGCTAACAAGTCCAATGCCATAGAGGAGACGTGACGTTATTAATGCCGAGCCGATACACACCAAAGAATCGCGTTGCCCACGGCAAAATGTTGGCACCGATCATTTGCATGATTCGCAGCTTTGAATCAGTTGTAGTTTTTACTAAATTTCAATGTTGCTTGAACGATTGAGTCCGGTCGATGGTGATACTGATAATTTTCAATTGTGTCGTCTTAAATCTAGGTACCTAAAGCTATGTCCATTTAGAATCCGGAATAATGAAATCATCGGTATCTCGGTAACGGATTGACGTACAAATAAGTTAAATAAATCAAAACAAAGGAGATTCACTGTACTTGAATGTACTTCGTTTCTAATGAAAATTCGCAATTTCTTCTTTATTCCTCCCATCAAACGCTGCACACCTCCGGAGTCAACTTCCTTAGCACATTTGTTCCACAATTTGGTCATCTGAGTCGCGTCTCAGCCGTTTTTCCACTTTTCTTAAGCTTCCACTTCATTATTGCCCAAAATCTCTCGATGGGCTGGAAATGCGGGCAGTAGGGTAGATTTATGTTTTCATCGATGAAATCTACGTTATTATCGCGGTACCACTGGATGACTTCCCGGCTGTAGTGGCAACTCGCCAAATCTGGCCAAAACTTCACGGGACCTTTGTGGGCCTTAATGAAAGGTAGTACGCGGTTTTTGAGACATTCTTCCTTGTACAGCTTCGAGTCCATCGTCTTATTCGTCACGAACACTTCTTTGCTAAGCAGCTGCATATCTCTTGCCAAATCATCAGTTTTTTTTTTTTTGGCAAATTTGTCCATAAAAGCAAACTTAAACTTCGCAGGAACATCTTCTCGTGCCGTCTCCATGTAGAATTTTTGGCCAGGAAGCTGTCCGAAATCCATTTTGACGTAGGTTTCATCGTCGATGAGCAGGCATCCTTGGTACTTCGTCAAAACCTACTGGTACAATTTCCGAGCTCGAGTTTTGGTGATGAAACTTTGCTTCATCGTTCTGTTTGGTTGCTGGCTCGATAAGAACGATATCCTGATCGCAAACGAATTCTTCGAACGGTACTGCGAGCAGCAACGTATTTTTGTGCGATTTCATTATCTGATAGTCCAGGGTTTGCTCTGTCGGTTCTCAACACCTATGTTCCACTACGACGCTTACCATGAGGCACTCGATCCACGCTCTTTCGCTCCCTGAAACGTTTGAGCACATCATACACGGTTGATTTGGCGATTTTCAACGTTTTTGCGATTTATATTGCGGACCAAGTTGGATTATCAATGTGGGTGCGCAGATTTTTTTTTCTCCTCTCCCTAGGTAAACAAACTGCTGTAAAAGAATTCTTGCAGCGGTCGCTTTCCGTGCCGCTGAAACACAATAAGTGATTCTGGATTCTAACTGGACAGAACTTTAGTCGATACAAGGGTTTTTGCTGGATTCTAAGCGGACTTTGGGGCTACCGTAGATGATGTTTGATTGATGCTTTTAGCCCACTTTATTAAATGAAGTGAGTCAGCATAAAATTTAGACTGGACCCAGAAAAATGTGCTCAGTTGCAGTGAAACTAGACTCCAGATGGGAAGTGTAAGTTTGGTGTATTAGTTTTGTTTATGCTACTCTCTCGAAAATTTAAAACCGCCTAGTATGGAATAACATTGGACATTCAGTAGATCATAGAGCCATATCCATACGTAAGGCACTGAACAAGTTCAACCACCGGAAATTCTCCTTTTAAAGGGTAGGCACATCAAGTGGGAACGGAAATTTAATTTCAAAGTCAATTCCAATATCGACTTGTAGCTTCGGAAGATGTGGGGAAATGGTTGTAGATTCTCGATCTCAACAGAAAGGAGAAAACAGCATTGGGTTTTGTTCTCGATTGTAGTACACTCCAATAAATTACGAAATTCTTAACACCTGAAACTATTTTTATTAGCTAATGTGATTGGATCAAACTAAATTCGATTTTTAGGTTTAATTTAAATTTACTTTAAAATAGAGGTAAATTTCGCAATCTCACATCTGCGGAAAAAAATCTTACAATTCTAGTATATTAACATTCGCCATCGATTCAGATTTCAATCCGTTCATTTTGAATCAATCGGATGGACCCATTCGAATTGATTGCCTTCAGTCAAATGGCCCTTCAATTTTGACCTTGCAGCCCTACATCCGGTTAAATGTGCATATCCTAGCAGTAAAATTATTGCACAGCTTTATTGGTGTTTACATTTTTCTCGATCAAACACACTCGGACGTATCGGACGTACGTATGGAGCGATGGTGGTGTAAAAAGGAAGTCTCGTTAGTCATAAAACTGCAGCGAATGCAATAATGAAAAAGTGAAGCTGCTGTGCCTTCCATTGTGGCGTTCATTATAGATGAAATTGCAACTAATGTATGCTGCTTTCAAACGCCAACCGCCATGGTTGAAGCCAGCATTGGTAGCTTATGATGCAATTGACTTTCACGGCATCGAAATTTTATCATGCCATTTGAACGTCAGTTGAATTTGAACTAAACAACCGAAAGCTGACTTCAAGCTACAACCCTCTGTTTGCCCTGCCGAACTCGTTCCAGTACCCTAATTTACGCTTTCACTTGGCTATCTCCTGCATCCAATTGCTGGCTGGTGCATCGTTCAATGCATCGTTCGTTGGTGCAATAACATCAAGCTGCAGCTGATTGCATCCGGCTGCTGGAATGCGGTGCCTTTACTGCTGGCAGCAAGCGTTCCGGTGCATCCGCCGGACCAGGTGTGTGGCCATCGATGCAACAGGGTGCTCGATTTTCGCACGTGCGAGATGCAGATATAGAAAGAGAGTATGTTGATATGTGTTCACATGGCGTCTTGTTGAATCAATTATGTTGATGATCACGAGGCGGGAGAAGATCTAAGGCATCCCTTGGATTCATTGAACCCGTTCGTTGTTGTGATTATGATGTCAGAGATGTGTATCAGTAGATGGAATTGTACAGGTGCGTGACGCGAAATCAAGCAATGTGATCTTCTGTAAATGAAAAACAAAGTAGCTCAGTATAGACCGATAGTACAATTGACGCCGTCCGAGATACACACGAGTAAATAAAAAACTCTTTGCAGAATTTGTTAGAATATAAGCATGGGTACCATGGTAAGGTAAAAATAACCTGGGAGAGTATAAATATGATTTTTTCACCCAGCGCTGTTAGTCTATATTCTATCGTCAAGATCGCTACATTAAATTAGTAATACCGTTTTTGTAACCCGGCTTTTTCCTGATCTGCGAGTATTACCTACAAGTTTTCAGTTTTCGCGTTAAGATGTTCCTGGATGTGGCGGCTGTATTGCAGGTGTTGACGAACGACGTTCCGGAAGCGGAAGCGGCGAAGAAGACGTTTCTAAAAGCTGACCGGAAGGCGAACAGTCTCGTCGTTGGTTTCCTGGCTGATGAAGTTCTGGAAGTTGTCTGGGACAAACGCAGGGCGAAGGAAATGTGGACCAGCTTCTGTGAAGTATTTGCAAAGAAGTCTGGAGCCAGTCAAACGCTCCTGAGAAAGGAACTCCTGAGCTTCGATGCGGTCTCATCTACTGGCATTCGATGATTTGGTGAGGCAACTAAAGACGGCTGGTGTAGTGCTGGCTAATGGTGATCTCGTGTCCCAGCTTTTCCTGAGCATGCCGGACTCGTACGATCCGTTGGTTGCGGCACTCGAGACCAAGGAGGAGGATCTCACCTTGGACGTCGACAAGCAAAGGCTCCCGGCGGAAGAACTGAAACGTGCTGACCGAACGGGTGAATCAACGTAGGAAAAACCAAGCGGGGCGACAAAGTCAAAGGAAAATGCCACAAATGCGGCAAAGTGGGCCACATGAAGAAGAACTGTAAGCAGAAAGAAGTCCATACTGCTGGAGGATGAAATGCGGTCAGCTTCATGGTGAGTCATGATGATATGAGGAAGTCAGCTGGCAATGCTATCCAGTTCAAACTGGATTCCGGAGCGACCGATCAGGTGAACGTCAGGAGGTTTTTCGACTCGGTCGAATACTTGAGGACGCCGGTGGTGATCAACGTTGCTAATGTTGCTAGGTTTCGTGGCCGTAGAGGACTACCGGTCTAATTAATGTCTTGTAGATGGTCAACTTTGTAGTGTCGGCACGTATTGAACTTTATTGGCGTCATACCATGCTACGGTGTCTTTCGCCCAGTGCTCAGATGCCAAATCCAGCCAAAACAACACTGGACCAACAGGCTTCCTGATTTTTGGAAGCAAACGCCGATTCAAGCATTGCTCATTCCGCATTCGCAAATAGCTTCCCAAACCATTGCATGTTTACCTAATTTCTCGGTTCAAATTGACTGATCAGCATCATCGACGTCCTGGCCTTCACGCACGGTGTATTATTGATCTCTGTGAGGCGTCTTATAGTGAAATTTTACACGATTTGAGCACAATCTGTTAACGCTTTTCAGGAGAAATGCCTCGCATTTTGATAACTTTGCTGCAAAAATCCAATTTCGACACACAAACTTGTTTTTCAGAATGTAAACAATGGCACGCAGGGAAAATCAGCTGTCTAACGTCATCCGGTTTCGTGCAGTTCCAAAATCGTGCTTATACTTTCTGGGACACCCTATAATCCTAAAAGACCAAGTTGTTTCGACAAGTTTTTCTAATAGCAACATACAAGGAATTAGATGATTTAAAATATATTGGCGACATTGCCGAAGTCCATATTTCCTCTAATGAAAATATATTATACACAGTGTATCAAATATTCTCTTTGTGTACCTAAAAACAAAAAATAACCTTGACGAGTGATACACCCGTAATTCTCTCACTATGCAACAATGATATGTTGTAGGTTGAATTTATTGCAACAAACCATAAAGAATACAGCAAAATGTTACATCGATGATGGGAAAGAGACAAGTTGCTGTAAGAAAATGTTGTGATTCGCACAAATTTTGCAACGATCTTATTTTCCTGTAACAGCGACAAAATAACGTTTTGTCATTATTGCAACACATTACCGATAGCAACAATGCTTTATCAGCAACATGAAAAATAACGACAATCAGTTGTTGCTGTCGAACAAATTACTGATCTGAATAATTATAAAATTCGTTGTGGATAGACTTCCATCTGATGAAAAATGCCTCTATGAAATCACACATAGAACAAAAGCGAACACTATCCTCTACAAACTAATTGCAAATTGACTATTATAAAAAACATGTGCGTTTAACGCCTGGTTTTCAACCCAGAACATCCTGAACATAAAGAAGTTCAGTACAGGGGATGTACAGTTGTTACTATAGTTTTTCCGATTACACAAAGTTACGATATCTATTCTACCATGTTTATTTAGTATTATGGAAGATCAACAGATATAATGAGATAATCTGGGATGTTCTAGGTTGTCCAAACTGTCCTGGAGTACAGAACTTTGAATCTACAGTTGTAACTATAGTTTTTTCGGCTATACAAAGTTACGATATGCATTCAACCTTGCTCACTGAGTCTTTTGGATGGTCAACAGACATTTTGAGATAAACTGGGTTGTTCTAGGTAATCCAAACTGTTCCTGAGTTCATAACTTAGGATCTACAGTAGCCTTTAAACTATCCAAATTTACGATACGTAATCAATAAAGTTGATTGCATCTTTTGAAAGATCAACCGATACTATGAGATAATTTGGGATTTTCTAGGTCAATCAAGCTGTCCTGGAGTTCAGAACTTAGGATCTACAACTGTAACGGTTGCTTTTTCAGCTATACTAATATACGATATGTATTCGACCATTTTAATTGAGTCTTCTGGAAGGTCAACAGACATAATGAGATAATCTGGGATGTTCTAGGTCATCCAAACAGTCCTGGAGCTCAGATCTTGGGATCAACAGTTGAAATTGTAGTTTCACGGCTATTCAAATTTACGATATGTATTCAACCATATTCAATGGATCTACTGGAAGGTCCACCAACATTATGATGAAATCTGGGATGTTCTGGGGCATACTAGGCTGTTCATTAGTTCATAGATTAGGATCTACCATTGAAACTGTAGCTATTTCAGATGTGCAAATGTACGATATGTGTTCCACTATGCTCATTGGATCTTATGAAAGGGCAACCAACATTATGAGATAATCTGGGATATTCAAAGTTATCCAACCTGTCTTGGAGTACTGAACATAGGATCTATAATTGTAACTGTACATTTTTCGGCTTCACAAAGTTGTGATACGTTTTCAACCATGTTTGTTGAGTTTTCTGGAAGGTCAGCAGACATTATGAGATGATCTGGGATGTTCTTTATCAGCCATACAGTTCTTTAGCTCAAAAATTAGGAGCTGAAATATTAACTGTAGCTTTTTAGGCTATACAAATATTCGATATGTATCCAATCATTTTCAGTGGATGTTCTTTTAGGTCAACCGACATTATTGGATAGTCAATCCTCACAGAATATTTTTTAGGTACATTATGGAGATGAATCACACAAATTGGTTGTTGGTTAAAAACTTCAAGAATCTTCTAGTTGAAAAGTTCTGATTGAATATGTCGAACAAAACTGATGATTCTCGATAGGCGCTTGGTTCCGATTTGGCTGAACCAATTGTATTTGTATCTCTTTTAGCTGCAAGGCAAACTAAGAATGTCCAATATTATCTCAGATTATCACATAATATCTTTTCCCTTTTCAGTAGATTTAATAAACGTGGTTGAATGCATATCGCAACTTTGTAATTTTGAATTATCTTCAAATACAATTGTACATTCTAGGTTTTGAGCTGAAGAGAAATACCAAAATACAGTACATTTACCATCGCTGACCCAGATCGTGTCCGGATGTGGCCAATATAGTTCTTGACACTTGATTCTACCACTATTGCTCTTATTTTGGATTTCGTATGTGATTTGGGGTGTCGCATGATATGTTCTGGTCCAAGTAAAAAAAGAAGGCTTTTCTCCGGATGTACCTAGAACATGCCAATAAGGTCTTGGGCAATTGATGCCAGCACTATTGCATTTATTTTCACATTTTAATGCACTGCATGGTATGTTTTGGTGCAAATAAAATACTGGCCACTTCTCCGAGTGTTACCGGAACATGCCCAGATGTGGCCAATAAGGTTTTGGGCATTTTATTCCACCACTATTGCACTTATTTTCGAATTTAAATGTAATTAAAGATGTCACATGGAATGTTTTGGTTCAGATCAAAAACTGGCCACATCTCCATCCCGCAGCATGCCCGGATGTGGCCAGCGTTCTCCTGAGCACTCTGTATGACTGCCATTCATCTTGCAATCGAATCCTTATGTGATTTGACGCGTCTAATGAAAGCTTGGAAATATTTTAGATAATATCTTCAAAAGTAACCCATACCCACCGGGTGAGAGTTCTTTATGTGGCGCAAACAATTTGTCAACACACACGTTTTTGGACTGGACTTGCAATAAAGACCCAGGCTACAACTAAGATCTCCGTTCTCAGAACGAAATATGTTTCGAACTTTTTCGGGCACATTTTCTTTGTCCTCTCTAACAAATGTAGAATCCATTTTTTTTTTTTTCAAAACAACACAACGCAACAAAATGCACTGAGGAAATGCCACAAGGAACGGAAATTACCGATCGCTCGAATATAGGAAGAATAGCACTAGTCGGAATTGCAAATGCTTGAATGAAACGAATGCAATAAATAGGGGAATGTCGCCTGAAACGGACCTTGTTTGAAAAGATGAACACTAGCTGTTGAAAATCAAATTATTTTAGGAATAAGATAATTATCTTATGATATTAAAACAACATGATATATTTTAGTTCATGTTAACAGAACAAACTGAAATTTATTGCAAATCGTCTGTTTTTCATTAAAGCAGTAAGAATCCATCTTCCATCTCTACCAACTATCCCCTATCACGCGACAAAATTTGTGAGAGAGAGAAAGAGGGATAAAACCAAACATTGTCTCTTTTCGGTAAATGCAACTTGTGACATCATTGAATTTATTCTTGTTGCATACAAAGCAGTATACAAACAACGCCTTGTCTCTTTCCTAAATAACAATCGGATGTTGTGAAACAATAATATCTTGATTCTACTGCCATGCAATTTGTCATTATTGTGTTGAGTATGCAACAATGATAAAGATACATTATTTTTTGTCCCAACATTGAAAAGTTAGGACAATGTCTTTATCATTCATGCATTCACGATTATTTTGACTATTTTGATTCACTGATTATACAGCATAACATATCAACAAGCACACCCGAACTGAACATCGGTGCCCTAGGTCCTAAAAAACAGACTATCATGATAACTAATACGTACATTTCATTTTAAATATACACATTAAACTAATTTTTTAGATGCTTAAAAAGCAGCTCACAAGAAGTGGTGGATTTTTCCAAGGTATATCCGAACACTTATCAATACAGGACCACCTGGAGTAACACACAAATTGAAATTCACGGTAATAAAAATATGCCGCATCATATACCTACTTCAACCTTCCGACAAGTTCAAATGATCCAAATGACTGGCTGGATGTTTTCTCCAGAAAATCACGGCTGCTTCTTTTTTTTTTGCTTCGCGTAAAATATGTAGATCAAGACCCTCCGGAGGCAATTTAGACAGCAGATATCGAAAGAGACAACCCCACCAGGCGGAGCTTCAGCATCGAAGCCATCGAGACGACAGCTGTTCGTTTCAATGCTAGCATGTAATTTTGCTACCCAAGTGCTTATATGTACATTGATACAAATTGTATGCATTGATGATGGAAAAAGGCTGACGAGAGGGGGAATTGCAACAAAAGAGGGATGTATTTTTAGTGAAATCTGTTGTAACACAGAAGTTGGTTCACTTATGGATCTTGTAACCATCGAAAAACGTCGAGTCTTCATGGAATATTGAAATGTTGCTTGGTGAACCGTAAAGAGAATTTACCTGCGACACACAATCAAAGTTGCTTTTACGTGACTTTTTTTTTGCGCATTTTGCACCCAAAGATTCAATATTTCACTGTCATCTTCCGGTCGATAACATTGGCGAAAATCAAATCAAGTAACGCAGTATTGACATAACTGTATAAAATAGATGAAGCTCACCTTGCATGCAGTCATGTAAGTGGTCACAGTCAGTGCTGTCAAATCTCACGGCCATCATGCGACAAAGAAAAATCAGGCCATCTCACTATCACGAGAAGAAACGAACTATCATTAGCTCTCTCGCCATTCTCAAACCATCATGCAGTCATTACATTTTTTTCCCGTTTCATTTTATTTCCTGCATTTCGGACCAGTCTTTTTGAAATTAGTCAAGTAGTAATATTTGATCGAAAGAGTTTTAGTTTTATTTGGAGTTTTGCGATTAAAATAACATTATTATCTATTAAGGTGCTTGTAATATCGCTGACCGAAAAACTGTCACGTGCTACCATGAGGAAAAAGTCGATGAGATTTTGAAGAAAATCTCCATCATCGTTTTCTCACCTGATGAGATTTTCTAACGTATTTCGGTAAAAATCGTAGAAAATTACATTTGGCAGCCCTGGTCACAGTAGTTGTCACATTTTCCGTTATAATCGGTTCTCTTTCCTTCCACATATCCGGAGAAATTTGCGAAATGGGCAAATCTGCTTTTGTAAACAAACATTTAAATCGACGATTTCTCACGAATAAAAGCTCAGTTTCTTAAACTAACACCGCAATTGGGTAAAAGAAAACTTCTTCTAGCCAACTGTGGTATACATTTTTCAAATTGAGCTTCTATTCGCCTCAAAACGTAGATTCAAATGTTTGTTTACAAAAGCAGATTCGCCCATTTCGCAAAGTTCTCCGGATATACGTAAAGCAAGCTATCAAAATACCCAATCAAAATAAAATGTCATATGGGTGTTTCTTTCGTCGACGTGCTTGATATTTTTTTTTGTATTTTAAACTTAAATGAACTGCTCGTGATTTGCCTTTGTGAATGCCAGGAATACATTTTGTTCGAGTAACAATTATTCTACAAATCAGATGTTAAGTTTTGGAATATTATGAATAGAATAATGTTTACAAAATACATAATACAATACAATACAATACAATGGAAATTTTCACTCCTTGAAGAAAAGTTTTGTTTCTGAATTTGTTTCTTCATTGCATTATTGTTTCAAAATAGACGCATGGTGGCTTTGTCAAAAAATGTGTTGTTAGAAAATTATCATATCTTTTCCTCCTCTCCCTCCATAATATCCAACTTGGAATTTGTTCAGAAAATATGTAGGCAACTTAATTGCCAACATACAGTGAAAAATACACGAACCGGTTTTTAAGGGTAGTATTAATTTATAATTTTTTTTATTTTTGTAAATGAAAATTTAGACAAGCATACAAAAGATGACATTTGGTCACATTTCTGTTAATTTTCTTATTTCTTCGTTATATCGATTCGTAAAAAGGCGATGAAAAATGTCTGCTCTTTTTAAATGATAGTCAGGATGAATTTTCTAAAAGCAAAATATTCAATGTTCCTTAGAATGTAAAAGTATAGACACACACAAAGTTACATTCGAATTTGAGATGATGTTGCCAGCTCAGAAGACGAGTTGAGACGAAATTCTTCTTCAAGAACCATTTTGAAATTTCTGTCAAAATTCGCCAAAGCGTATAATCACACACTACCAAAATGTCATGTAAATTTCTGTCCCCTGAGACCGACACATGCAAGCGTCCTTTAGCACATAAAAAAAAATTGAAAGAGACGAGAAAATAAATTCAATTAAACACATATTTCGTCGAATTGCGTATGTGTCAGTTTCAGGACACATAATTTTACATGAAATCTTTCTTTACGTTCCCCGACTATTTACAAACATGAATTACGTCTCGTATAAAATTCATATTTTTAAGTGTGCAGATGACTCAAACTACAATATAATATTTACAAAACTATACAAATTTGG
This sequence comes from Aedes koreicus, assembly GCA_024533555.2. Lineage (NCBI taxonomy): Eukaryota > Metazoa > Arthropoda > Insecta > Diptera > Culicidae > Aedes > Aedes koreicus. The sequence continues at coordinate 278 of JAHHFK020005077.1, read as the reverse complement.
TCTTTTCGCCGTGACTTCGTTTTATCATCATAATATTTGGTAAACAAGAGATTTCAGGAAATAATTTATTATTTTCTCCGAATGTTTTTGGTCATAGCTGGCACAGCAAGCAAACTCAAACACCATCGCCATTGGCTTTAAAAATGTATCTACAAAACTGGTCGATTCCCGAACTAGCTGCGACTGTTGGGGAAAAATACCTCAACAAGTTCCAAAGTGATCGGTGAATCGATCCTGAATTCAACTCTAAATAAATCCCTACCATTTGTTCTGATCCA